>JACTAT010000315.1:499219-532496 GCA_014526335.1 Chrysaora quinquecirrha
GGAATTTGAATGAGCGCTCCTTCTCCAACGAGCGTCCTTCTCCAATAATCTCCCCTTTTTAGGGCATTTGAATGAGCGCCCCTCTGCAACGAGCGTCCCTCTCCAATAATCTCCCCTTTTTAGGGCATTTGAATGAGTGCCACCTCTGCAACGAGGGTCCCTCTCCAATAATCTCCTCTTTTTAAGGGTATTTGAATGAGCGCTCCTTTTCTAGCGAGCGTCCCTCTCCAATAATCTCCCCTTTTTAAGGGTAGTTGAATGAGTGCTTCCTCTTCAACGAGCGTTCCTCTCCAATAAGCTCCCCTTTCTGGAACAGATATTTGAATGAGCGCCCCCTCTGCAACGAGCGTCCATCTCCAATAAGTCCCCCCCTTTAGGGAATTTGAATGAGCGCTCCTTCTCCAACGAACGTCCCTCTCCAATAATCTCCCCTTTTTAAGGGTAGTTGAATGAGTGCTTCCTCTCCAATAAACTCCCCTTTCTGGAGCAGATATTTGAATGAGCGCCCCCTCTGCAACGAGCGTCCATCTCCAATAAGTCCCCCCCTTTCGGGAATTTGAATGAGCGCTCTTTCTCCAACGAACGTCCCTCTCCAATAAACTCCCCTTTCTGGAGCAGATATTTGAATGAGCGCCCCCTCTGCAACGAGCGTCCATCTCCAATAAGTCCCCCCCCCTTAGGGAATTTGAATGAGCGCTCCTTCTCCAACGAACGTCCCTCTCCAATAAACTCCCCTTTCTGGAGCAGATATTTGAATGAGCGCCCCCTCTGCAACGAGCGTCCATCTCCAATAAGTCCCCCCTTTAGGGAATTTGAATGAGCGCTCTTTCTCCAACGAACGTCCCTCTCCAATAAACTCCCCTTTCTGGAGCAGATATTTGAATGAGCGCCCCCTCTGCAACGAGCGTCCATCTCCAATAAGTCCCCCCCCCCTTTAGGGAATTTGAATGAGCGCTCCTTCTCCAACGAACGTCCCTCTCCAATAAACTCCCCTTTTTAAGGGTAGTTGAATGAGTGCTTCCTCTCCAATAAACTCCCCTTTCTGGAGCAGATATTTGAATGAGCGCCCCCTCTGCAACGAGCGTCCATCTCCAATAAGTCCCCCCTTTAGGGAATTTGAATGAGCGCTCCTTCTCCAACGAACGTCCCTCTCCAATAAACTCCCCTTTCTGGAGCAGATATTTGAATGAGCGCCCCCTCTGCAACGAGCGTCCATCTCCAATAAGTCCCCCCCCCTTTAGGGAATTTGAATGAGCGCTCCTTCTCCAACGAACGTCCCTCTCCAATAAACTCCCCTTTCTGGAGCAGATATTTGAATGAGCGCTCTCTCTCCAACGAGCGTTCCTCTTCAATGAGCGTCCCCTTTTTAGGGCAGATATTAAAATATTTGAACAGCGGGCAGAAGTGGAGTATAATAAACAACTGTTCTTAATACTCAACAATATTATTTCAAATCTGAAGAAAATACCTATTAAATAGTAAAGTCTACACAGAAAGGCTAAACTGCTATGTGCAATATTAATTAATTATAATTATAATGTTTATTTTCAAGCTTAATAAACCGTCTCTATCGGTTGTTCGCATATGATTTTATTATACTGTATATCTATTTCATTGATGAGCATGAAGCTCTGTTCTTGAATATTCCAATACTGAAGATTCTTGACCATGCTAGAAACGGAAAAAATCAATTTCATCAACAAAATCATGCTCATGATTATGATAATAATAATCATCATCATCATACGCAGCATCTTCATGGTCATAATTAACATCATTATCATCATCAACATCATTATCACTTTTATCATCATCATTTTTATCATCATCATCATAATCATAATCATCAGTTTCATCACTATCATTCATCATCATCACAATCATCATCATCATCATCATCATCATCGTCATTATCATCGTCGTCATCATCAACATCATCATCATCATCACCGCCAGCATCATCATCATCAACATCATCATCACAATCATCATCATCATCATCATCATCATCCTCGTCGTCATTATCATCGTCGTCGTCATCATCATCATCATCATCATCATCATCATCATCATCATTATCATCATCATCATCATCATCACCGCCAGCATCATCATCATCAACATCATCATCAAAATCATCATCGTCATCCTTCTAATCAACATATAAATCATCACCGTGATCACATCACCATTCATTATGGCCATCATGATGATCATAGGCCATCATGATGATCGTAATCATAATCAATATCGTGATTATTGCAGGAGTGTAGCCATCATGATGCTGACTTGTTACCATTAAGTCCTCAATAAAATTGTATATTTTATGTACATCGACATACCTGCATTGAGAATGCCTCTGAATCAGCGTATGTATCAAAATTCAGTTGATCATAAATTTCATTTGCATGGTCATCAATGTCAGTATATGGATCATATTCATCATAGTCTCTTTCATGCTTTTTACCTGCGAAAAGTTCAGAATCGTTTATTAGAAAAATGAAAAGTTAGTATCGGACTCTGCTTATATTAGTATATGAAATGCAGACCATGTTTGTTTACCGTTGATGGAGACCGGTGACCGATGGAGACCGGTGACCACTTCATGACAAAAAGCGTTCAGATTGCTTCAATTACTTCAAGCTATTTTTGGTATCTCGTAATTTCATTGAGGAGACTCGAAAGCTAAGAAAGCTGATATGTATGGAGTATTCTTTTCACTGGATTGGGTCTGATTGCAAACTTAATGACTGCCCATACTACTATCACCAAGAATATTTGTCCAAGATACAGTAATTTCTCGAATGAAAGTTCCCTCAAACAGAAAGCCACATTATAGTTAAAGAACCACAACTTCAAGAATCTATAGTGCCTAAGAACGCCTAGGATTGAGTTCAGCATCGAGGCACTGCCTCAAGCAGGAGAGAAAACGACGTTATACAGTCTATTATGGATGTCAGCAAAGAATTGCCTCCGTCTGTGTTTTTCGCCACAATGTACCCAAAATTAAGAACCACAACTACTCAAGAATATTTGTTTAAATCTTTATACAGATGGTAAAAGCTAGAATGCTAATAAAAATAGGTGTTTTATACCTTGGAAGAAAAGGTGTTGATTGCGACGTTGCAACGCGCTTGTCTCCCCAGATGGTATGAACATAGTGAAGCTGTTAGCCTTTCGTATTCCAACTGGGCTATCTGGTGGTGCGTATTCTTCGCGAGAGTTTTCAAGTGATTTCACCGCATTAGAAACATCAACTTGTTTTTCGACCGCTTCAATGTTATTCGCCGTTTCAGCGTCGTTTTCTGCGCTGCGGAATCGGAACCTTCGACCTTCTCCAGTAACGTAACCTTTAACTGTATCAGCGGCGAAATTGAGGCCCTGCTTTGCAGCGGTGATCATTTCTGCAAAAAAATAGAACAGAATTACTCAAACCATTAGGTATAATATACGTAAAGCCCCTGATAGATAACTCATTATAAGTTTGGTGAATTGTGAAACACAGCATAAGCAACTCAAGAAGGCATACGACCTGTGGTTCGGGGATGTACCAAAAAGATTTTGACGATCCGACCAACCTTAAATAACATACAGTATTTTAGACCCCTTCCTAACATTATGAATGTGGTTTGTCCCAAAAATTTCAGTTTAATACCAACGTTTAGTGATTTTAAGGCAAAATCAGACCTACTTTTGGAGAATAGAACCCCATCCATATGAGTGGCTTTTGACCGTATTAATCTGCGTATATATATTTACCCTTTTGGGCATACAGAAACTAAACCAATTCATATTTACTCACCCTCCACAGATCTGTCGTCAGTCTGTTCATTTTCTTTTTGGCTATTTATATTATTGTAGCCATTGTCTCCACTTATTTTTTGTCGATATGCATGTCCTTGATGATACTCTGCAAATCTGACATTCTTCTTGGCAAATTTGCTGCTGTTTCCTTTCGCCTTGAGAATTGACTTGACATTATCTGTTGCTTGATAAAGTCGCTCCTTTGCAGCAGCTATGATTTCTTTCACTTCTAAAAAGAAGATAACATGCAGAAATGAGGCTAAGATGAAATTGTAGTGGCATATTAAACACCAGTCGGTAGACAGTGATGCACCGTGACTGGACTTTGAATTTCAAACTGAGCCCCTAACACCACAAGATAACTTCTTAGCTGGATAAGACCAGAAAGATAATGTAATCGCACAGCACAGGATAAGACAATAATCACGCTAGCGAATCTATAATCGCTACTGTGGTGGATAATCACTACTTGTGGTGGTTTACTATGCTTGCGGTGGTGGCAGTTTTGGCGTACTGTGGTGGATAATCACTACTTGTGGTGGTTTACTATGCTTGCGGTGGTGGCAGTTTTGGCGTGCTGTGGTGGAATTTGTGGTTTTTTCTTGCTTGATCTATAGAGTTTTGCTATGATTTCGTATTCACCACATAAAGCATTATAACCCACCACAAGTAGTGATTATCCACCACAGTACGCAGAAACTACCACCACAGTACGCAAATAGTACCACCACAGTAATGATTATCCACCACAGTAGTGATTATAGATTCGCTAGCGTGATAATGAAAAACCGAAATCAGGAGAGTTTATTTGCAAAAGTAATAGTTGCAAGATAATATCTTTGAAGACATCACTAAGGTAAATAAGTCAGAAAATAGGCTTTTTTCACTACAGTTTCTCTTTCCTTTCCACATAGACAAACGTCAAATTCAAACGAGCAGCTGTCGTAATAGTCTTGACACGAAGAATTAGATTTGAAAATAAGCGCCTCCCACTTTTAGACATTCACAATAAAAGTTGTGTATAGAATTTAATAAACGCCCTGGGCCTGTAGCCGAAATAATACGGTATCAAAATTATCAGGCTTTGGCCACAAGCTGCAGGTCAACATTAACTGAAAAGTTGCCTCAATTCCAAAGGACAATGTTCGCTTGCTCGCTTGACAGAGTAGGTCGGATAAGAGAACGGTCGGTCGCAAGACAAAGTAGAGACCAAGCAACTTAATAGCTGCTCAACTAAAGATAGGACCCAATTAGTTCCAAGCCACACATTGTAGCAGCCCAAGTAAAAAGTATTAACAGACATCATTAATATAAAAGAACAATGTTTTACCTTCGGGAGTCAGAATTTCATCGCTGTCGTCTTCTCTGTTCTTTAGCCTGTCTTTTTGATTGTAATCAAAAGAGACAGCTTCATCGGCTGATAGCTGGTCCTCCTCTGTATAACTCTCAAATGATTCATCCGCGTAATCATCATTCGCTTTATTAAGAAGACAATCTGTCGACCATGAATCTAGAGAGCCACGTTCTTCTTGTTCGATGCAGGAAACAAAGGAAAGACATTCAGTTGTGTTAACATCATGGTCTTTCTCCATACTTTCCTCTGTACTTTGACATACTGGCATTGAAGGTTCCTCAGAGATGGATTGTTCAGGATGAATGGACAGATCAGAAATAAAAGCAACATCTGTTTCTGTAGCAGTACCCTTCTCTGTCTGATTATCCAACGACAAATCCATATCGCCGAATCCTTTATTTTGTTTAGAAAGATCAGAAGCAGTAGTTGTTATTGCGCCAGTAGCCATACCATCGTCAGAAGTTGCACTATCTGCAGCTGTAGTTGCATCCTTGGCCTCAAAGTCGGGGCACTCTGAAGATAGAGATTCTCTGCTGCATTTTTCATCCCTCGAAGCAGCTTCAGGCTGATGAGCTACATCAGTTTTTGCAGCAGTGTCTTCATCTGCCTCTGCTGTTGCAGCGTGATCTTTCTCTGTATCTGTGATAGTGTCATCAGCTACCGAAGCATGAGTTTCTGCAGCGTTCGCTTCGCCTGCATGTATCTTTGCAGCATCAGCTTCTGCTGCGTCTGCTTCAGCATCTTGGCTATTTGCCAGTGAATCAGAAGCAACTTCCTTGTCAGGAGCATATGCATCATCGGCATTTTCAACGTTTGTAGCTGAATCAAATGTGCACGATATTCCTGAAGAGCTTTCTGATTCCAATCCAGGGAGATCAAGATCAGATGATGATCCTGTAAAATTAAAGTAAAAGCAGAATTAATCGATTGTTTTTGCACATCCAAAGAGATGTATACATATATCAATAGAAGCCAACCCCTAATATCTTTGTTTAATGTTATTCTGAATCTAGATTAATAGGTACTGATTCTGCTAACATTTTTTCTTTTATACAAACTTAATTCATTTTATTTGCGAGCATCCTCTGTAGTTGTTTGAGGCATGCAGCGATGGAGCCGGTCGTACAACCCGGGCCGTGTTTATTTCAACGTTAAGCATCTTCAGCTGGGAGTTTAGCATATCGTTAGGTTTGTACATTGAATGGAGTGAAATGCAAAAGACCTCTAAACCAGTTACTAGAAGCATGTACTGTATTTGGTATAGGGAGTACACCTAGAAAACCAAATATCTCACTTCCTTAAAACCGAGCTGCATATTAGATCAGACATCATAGCTTTGAGTATAGAACACTTGACATCCCCGGCCCTTTTCAACGGGTTAAAAGTATTCGAACTTAAGGTTGTCTTTGAGTTTGTAGTGACATGATAATCACCGCTTATGAAGAAAGACCTTTGATATTTAAAAGGGCAACGCTTCAGGGGAGGTCTGTCTCCAGTCATCGAACAAAGAGAAATGTGGTTCTTTCCTTGCGTTGGTGAGCATTGATCGGATTGACAAGGCATCAAAACAACAACCGGAACTCCCAGGAAGCTCTGATGGACCTCCCGATAAGACAAGCTGGGCATCTATAAAACGCTATCTATCAGCTATTGAGTACATAACAACGAAATGAAGAATGTCTCATCATACCTGAATCGCTACAAACAACACCGCTGTTTGATGCTGGTGATTGAAGTAGATCATTGATAAGATCATCAATTGATAGATCACCATCTGAGACAACGACCTCTTTCTCCTGGGGCGCTTTCAATGGCTCCTCCTTGAGATATTCTTGATCCAAAACTTCGGAGGAGCTGCTTGCATCTACCAGTCGTTCACTGGAGACTGCAATGTCCTCTTCAATGTCGAGCTCAAGTTGTTCGGAGGTAGAACATTGAATCGTAGGTTCAGAATGGATTTCTACCTGGTCATCATTTGATACCGAATCTGCAAAGAAAAAGAAAGAATTTGTTGAAACCGCTTTAATGTCTCATATATTGTTACACGGTTAATGTTACTGATACCATAGCCCTCCATGGTAGTAGGGACACTGCATTAAAGAGCGATGCACCAGCTTTTTCCAGACGAGGCGACTGTAGGCTGTGCGTTTCGGCAAAACTTTGGAGAAGCCGCTTTAATGTATAATGTTTTGTTATAAGATACAGAGTTAGCATCAAAGGGGAAAATTGCTGATAAATTCTTTAAAAAGTAGGTACACTATCAAAGGGGGTTAGGCAACGGCAGCCTCCAATACTCCAATATTAAAGCCTATTGAAAGAAAAATACGTAGCAATGCTGGCAACTAGGGACCCCTATAGGGCTAAGGGCTATCTAGTAGGGCTATCTAGGTCTACAGTTCAATAAGATGCTTTAAACTTATTGCATCGCATTTTAATGCTGTGCTAGGTTTGGGTTAGTGTTAGCGTTGCTTTCTTGAAAGTGTTGCTCCACGAGAGAGTATGTACTAAAATCAGTTTGTATCGCAATCGAAAGTCCACGTTAGTGAAAAACAAGACTGAAATAGCCACGATAGGCCCATTTTAAAACATGGTTAGAAGAATACTTAGGGTAGAAAGTATGGTTTACCATCATTGATCTGTTCGCTGGATAATATCGGCAAGCTCATAGAAGAAAACGAGTCGGATATATCACTGTTTTCTGAGTCAAGTGAAAGTTCGGCATCTGCGAAAAACTCTTCGTCATCATCGAATTCATCAGTGGATTCGTTCGAATGAACTCGTATAAAATTCGTCTGGCTTCGAACTTCTCGTTCTTCTTCGAACTCTTCGTAGCTCTTTCCAGATGAACAGGCCACTGTAAACACATCGATGATATTATTGTTGGCTGTAGCCTGACTCGAACCTTGAACCATCTCACAGTCGTCTTCTTTCATCGGAGCAACGATGTTTCTCTTGGGTGAGCAGTTCTTGAAGAATCTCGCCATGCGAGAAAACAGCGCCGAAGGGGACCGAAAACAGTCTGTTCTTTGTGGAAACAAAAAAGTTCCCAAAATCATTTTCGTATCAAGAAGATAGCGATTATGAATTCAAAATTCTGATTTCTAACAATAACTCTTTGCACTCGCAAGTGAAAGCGAAATAATCTGAATTTTTATGGTTTGTTGCGATTCATATATAAGATGATCACAAACTTAATTGTGACGTAATTGTTTGATTGGATTTTGGGATAAATCTATTGTGACGTAAACGAAATTGATCGATTGATTGATTATAATTTATAAATGTATTAAATTATTTCCCTATTTCTGGCCTAGGGTTTTCAAAGACTTATTACATTCATCGTAGTCTACGCTCCTCCACACTCCGCCACCCCGCTCCACACTGAGCACAAAAAACAATTTGTTGTTGTAGTTCTTGTAGCTGTTTCCGAAAGAGTAGACGTAATGTAATAAGTCTAGATTTTTCAGGGCTCAAAACGAATTTCAGATATGCTTATATCCTGCTGAAGCGAATTTTTCCTTGTAGTATTGAGCTTTTTCCAAAGGCCATCGAGAGGCAGTGCAGGCCCAGGGTAATTAGTCGTACCGGGCCATTATGAAATTTTGGGGAAGCATAAAAGAGAAATTCAATTTTTTCGGGCCCCTTCACAGCGCGGGCCGTCCAATCCTTCACAAATTATTTGAGACCAGTGACAAAATCATAGCCAATTTATTGAAGTCAGTTATAATTATAGTATTAAGCCCCTTCAACCTTAAAGGAATGTTGTGTCCGAAATTGCAGCTTTCTCTTATGTTGTCCCATGCAATTTGCCTCCTTCTTCGCGAAATCAAGCCAAACAACATTAATTTGAGGGGGCGGGGAGGGTGGAAACGGGAGGGTGGAAGTGTGACATATTAAGAGGTATAAACATTGCGTAAGATGTTCTGGTTTTCGTTGCCTTATTGCTTTTCAACAGAAGTCACTTTCCAAAGTAAAAGCCCTGAGAACTTTTCACGCTCAAAAAATCAATATAATCAGCGCTAGAACAACAAAACTTTGCACGCAGATTAAGTTTTGGATGCTTTATACGATTTGCATCCAAAACTCGGTAACTTAAAGATATTCAATTTTTGCGACTCTTCTTTGAAAATATCTATTCTTGATACAAGTACTGACTTGTTTTGACGAACCGAACCGAACAGTGGAGAGAAGTGGAGTATAATAAACAACTGATATTAATACTCAAAAATATTATTCAAAATCCAAAGAAATATCTATTAAAAAGTAAAATTTACATGGAACAGCTAAACTGCTATGTGCAGTATTCATTTATTATCTAATTACAAAGCTTATTGAACCGTCTCTATCGGTTGTTCGTTTATATGATTTCACTATACTGTATATCTATTTCATTGATGAGCATGAAGCTCTGTTCTTGAATATTCCAATACTGAAGATTCTTGACCATGCTAAAAAGGAAAAAAATCATTGTCACCAAAATCATAATCATTATTATGATAATAATAATAATCATCATCATATAATTATCATCCGCGACATCTTCATTGTCATCATTACTATCATCATCATCATCATAATCATCATCATCGTCATCATCCTCATCAGAATCATCATCATCATCATCGCCGTCAACATCATCATTATCATCGTCATCATCATTATCATTATCATCATCATCATAACCATCATCATCATCATCATCATCGCCGTCAGCATCATCATCATCAACATCATCATCAAAATCATGGTCGTCATCCTTCTAATAAACATATAAATAATCACCGATTGTGATCACATCACCATTCATCATGGCCATCATGATGATGGTAATCATGATCAACATCGTGATTATTGCAGTAGTGTTGCCATTATCATGCTGACTTGTTACCATTAAGTCATCAATACAATTGTATATTTCATGTACATCGACATACCTGCATTGCAAATGCCTCTGAATCTGCATACGTATCAAAATTCAGTTGATCATAAATTTCATTTGCATTTTCATCAATGTCAGTATATGGATCATATTCATCATAGTCTCTTTCATGCTTTTTACCTGCGAAAAATTCAGAATCGTTTATTAGAAAAATGAAAAGTTAGTAGCCAACTCTGCTTGTATTAGTATATGTAATACAGGCAAGACAAAGTTTGTTTAAACTTGATGGAGACCGGAGACCGAACAAGTTTCTTGAAAGAAAGCGATCAGATTGTTTAAGATATTTTGAGCTACTGTATTTTGGTATCTCATAACTTCATTAAGGATACTCAAAAGGAAAGAAGGCTTTTCTTGCTGCTATGTATGGAGCATTCATTTTATGGGGTTATGTCTGTTTGCACATTTAATGATTCTCCAAAACTATTAGCAAGAACATTGGCCCAAGATAAAGTATTTCCCGAATAAAAATTTCCCTCAAACAGAAAGCCACATTATAGTTAAAGAACCACAACTTCAAGAAACTCTAGTGCCTATGAACGCCTAAGATTGAATTAAGCACCGAGGCACTGCTTCAAAAACAAGAGAAAACGACGTTATACAGTCTATTGTGGATGTCAGCAAAGTATTGTCTCCTTCTGTGTTTTCCGCCACATTATATCCCAAAATTAAGAACCACTACTACTCAAGAATATTCGTTTAAATCTTTATACAGATGGTAAAAACTAGAATGCTAATAAAAATAAGTGCTTTATACCTTGGAAGAAAAGGTGTCGATTTCGACGTTGCAACGCGCTGGTCTCCCCAGATGGTATGAACATAGTAAAGCTGTTAGCCTTTCGTATTCCAACAGGGCTATCTGGTGTTGTGTCCTCTTCGTGAGAGTTTTCAAGTGATTTCATCGCATTAGAAACATCAACTTGTTTTTCAGCCGCTTCAACGTTATTCGCCGTTTCAGCTTCATTTTCGGCGCTGCGGCATTGGAACCTTCGATCTTCTCGAGTAACGTAATCTTTAACTGTGTCTGCGGCGAAATTGAGGCGTTGTTTTGCAGCGGTGATCATTTCTGCAACAAAATAGAACAGAATTACTCAAACCATTACGTATAATACATGTATAGCCCTTGATAAATAACTCATTATAAATTTGGTGAATTGTGAAACACAGCATATCCAACTCAAGAAGGACGGGGATGTACCGAAAAGATTTTAACGATCTGACCAACCTTTAATAACATATTTTAGACCCCTTCCTAACATTATGAATGCGGATTGTCGCAAGAATTTCAGTTTCATACCAACATTTGGTAATTTTAAGGCAAAATTAGACATACTTTTGGAGAATAGAACCCCATCCATATGAGTGGCTCTTGACTGTATTAATCTGCGTATATATATTTACCCTTTTTGGCAAACAGAAAATAAACCAATTAATAATTACTTACCTTCCACAGATCTGCTGTCACTCTGTTCATTTTTGTTTTTGCTATTTATATAATTGTAGTTATTGCCTCCAATTATTTTTTGTCGATATGCAGGTCCTTCATGATACTCTGCAAATCTGACATTCTTCTTGGCAAATTTGCTGCTGTTTCCTTTCGCCTTGAGAATTGACTTAACATTGTCTGTTGCTTGATAAAGCCTATTTTTTGCAGCAGCTATGATTTCTCTCACTTCTAAAAAAAGATAACATGCAGAAATGAGGCTAAGATGAAACTGTAGTGGCATATTAAACACCAGTCGGTAGACAGTGATGCACCGTGATTGGACCTTGAATTTCAAACTGAGCTCCTAACACCACAAGATAACTTCTTAGCTGGATAAGACCAGAAAGATAATGTAATCGCACAGCACAGGATAAGACAATAATGAGAAACCCAAAAATCAGGAGAGTTTATTTGCAAAAGTAAGAGTTGCAAGATAAGATCTTTGAAGACATCACTAAGGTAAATAAGTCAGAAAATAGGCTTTTTTCACTTCAGTTTTTCTTTCCTTTCCACATAGACAATCGTCAAATTCAAATGAGCAGTTGTCATAATAGTCTTGATACAAAAACGTTGATTTGAAAATAAAAGCCCCCCTCTTTTAAACAACAATAGTAAAAAGTTTAATAAAGAATTTAATAAACGCCCCGGGCCTGTAGTCGAAATAATACGGTATCAAAATTATCATGCTTGGGCCACAAGCTGCAGGTCAACATTAACTGAACAGCTGCCTGAATTCCAAAGGATAATGTTCGCTTGCTTGCTTGACAGAGTAGGTCGGATTAGACAACGGTCGCTCACAAGACAAAGTAGGGACCAAGCAACTCATTCGCTGCAAGAGTAAGGCAAGACTAATTCCGCTCCAAGACACACATTAAAGCAGCCCAAGTAAAAAGGATTAACAGACATCATCAACATAAAAGAATAAGGTTTACCTTCGGGAGTCAGAATTTCATCGCTGTCGTCCTCCCTGTTCTTTAGCCTATCTTTTTTATTATAATCAAAAGAGCTAGCTTCATCGGCTGATAGCTGGTCCTCTTCTGTATAGCTCTCAAATGATTCATCTGCGTAATCATCATTCGCTTTATCGAGAAGATACTCTGTCGACCATGAATCTAGAGACCCACATTCTTCTTGTTCGATGCAGGGAACAGAGGAAATGCCTTCAGTTGTGTTAACATTGTCGTCTTTTTCCAAACTTTCCTCTGTACTTTGAAATTCTGGCAATGAAGCTTCATCACAGTTGAAAGCCTCAGGATGGAAGGACAGATCAGAAATAGAAGCTACAGTTGTTTCTGTAGCAGTATCCTTCTCTGTCTCATTATCCAACGACAAATCCTTGTAGCTGCATCCTTTATTTTGCTTAGAAAGCTCAGAAGCAGAATTTCCAATTGCGCTAGTAGCCATACCATCGTCAGAAGTTGCACTATCTGCAGCTGTAGTTGCATCCTTGGCCTCAAAGTCGGGACACTCTGAAGATAGAGATTCTCTGCTGCATTTTTCATCCCTCGAAGCAGCTTCAGGCTGATGAGCTACATCAGTTTTTGCAGCAGTGTCTTCATCTGCCTCTGCTGTTGCAGCGTGATCCATCTCTGTATCTGTGATAGTGTCATCAGCTACCGAAGCATGAGTTTCTGCAGCGTTCGCTTCGCCTGCATGTATCTTCGCAGCATCAGCTTCTGCTGCGTCTGCTTCAGCATCTTGGCTATTTGCCAGTGAATCAGAAGCAACTTCCTTGTCAGGAGCATATGCATCATCGGCATTTTCAACGTTTGTAGCTGAATCGAATGTGCACGATATCCCTGAAGAGCTTTCTGATTCCAATCCAGGGAGATCAAGATCAGATGATGATCCTGTAAAATTAAAGTAAAAGCAGAATTAATCGATTGTTTTTGCACATCCAAAGAGATGTATACATATATCAATAGAAGCCAACCCCTAATATCTTTGTTTAATGTTATTCTGAATCTAGATTAATAGGTACTGATTCTGCTAACATTTTTTCTTTTATACAAACTTAATTCATTTTATTTGCGAGCATCCTCTGTAGTTGTTTGAGGCATGCAGCGATGGAGCCGGTCGTACAACCCGGGCCGTGTTTATTTCAACGTTAAGCATCTTCAGCTGGGAGTTTAGCATATCGTTAGATTTGTACATTGAATGGAGTGAAATGCAAAAGACCTCTAAACCAGTTACTAGAAGCATGTACTGTATTTGGTATAGGGAGTACACCTAGAAAACCAAATATCTCACTTCCTTAAAACCGAGCTGCATATTAGATCAGACATCATAGCTTTGAGTATAGAACACTTGACATCCCCGGCCCTTTTCAACGGGTTAAAAGTATTCGAACTTAAGGTTGTCTTTGAGTTTGTAGTGACATGATAATCACCGCTTATGAAGAAAGACCTTTGATATTTAAAAGGGCAACGCTTCAGGGGAGGTCTGTTTCCAGTCATCGAACAAAGAGAAATGTGGTTCTTTCCTTGCGTTGGTGAGCATTGATCGGATTGACAAGGCATCAAAACAATAACCGGAACTCCCAGGAAGCTCTGATGGACCTCCCCGATAAGACAAGCTGGGAATCTATAAAACGCTATCTACCAGCTATTGAGTACATAACAACGAAATGAAGAATGTCTCATCATACCTGAATCGCTACAAATAACACCGCTGTTTGATGCTGGTGATTGAAGTAGATCATTGATAAGATCATCAATTGATAGATCACCATCTGAGACAACGACCTCTTTCTCCTGGGGCGCTTTCAATGGCTCCTCCTTGAGATATTCTTGATCCAAAACTTCGGAGGAGCTGCTTGCATCTACCAGTTGTTCACCGGAGATTGCAATGTCCTCTTCAATGTCGAGCTCAAGTTGTTCGGAGGTAGAACATTGAATCGTAGGTTCAATACGGATTTCTACATGGTCATCATTTGATGCAGAATCTGCAAAGAAAAAGAAAGGATTTGTTAAAACCGCTTTAATGTCTGATATAATGTTACAGGGTAACTGTTACTGATACTTTATAGCATATCAGGGTCGTGGGGACACTGCATTAAAGAGCGATGCGCCAGCTGTTTCCGAAGTGGTGCAACTGTGGTCTGTGCGTTTCGGCAAAACATTGGAGAAGCCGCTTTAATGTATAATGTTTTGCATCAGATACTTTTATTGATCAAGCATTGAAAATATCATAAAATTATTGAACAGTCAGCACCAAAGGGGAAAATTGCTGATAGATTATTTAAAAAAGTAGGTACATTATCAAAGGGGGGGGGGCTTGGCAATGGCAGCCTCGAATACTCCAATATTAAAGCCTATTGAAAGAAAAATACTTAACAATGTTGGCAACTAGGGACCCCTACAGGACTAAGGGCTATGGACTACAGTTCCATAAGACGCTATAAACGTATTGCATCGCATTTTAATGCTGTGCTAGGTTTTGGTTAGTGTTAGCGTTGCTTTCTTGAAAGCGTTGCTACGTGAGAAAGTGTCTAAAATCGGTCTGTATCGCAGTCGAAAGTACACGTTCGTGAAAAACAAGACTGAAATGGACAAGATAGGCCCTTGTTGGAACATGGTTAGAAGAACACTTAGGGTAAAAAGTATGATTTACCGTCATTGATCTGTTCGCTGGATAATATCGGCAAGCTCATAGAAGAAAACGAGTCGGATATATCACTGTTTTCTGAGTCAAGTGAAAGTTCGGCATCAGCGAAAAACTCTTCATCATCATCGAATTCATCAGTGGACTCGTTCGAACGAACTCGTATGAAATTCGTCTGGCTTCGAACTTCTTGTTCTTCTTCGAACTCTTCGTAGCTCTTTCCAGATGAACAGGCCACTGTAAACACATCGATGATGTTATTCTTGTTGATAATCTTGGCTGTAGCCTGACTCGAACCTTGAACCATCTCACAGTCGTCTTCTTTCATCGGAGCGACGATGTTTCTCTTGGGTGAGCAGTTCTTGAAGAATCTCGCCATGCGAGAAAACAGCGCCGAAGAAGACCGAAAATGGTCAGTTCTTTGTGGAAACAAAAAAGTTCCCAAAATCATTTTCGTATCAAGAAGATAGCGATTATGAATTCAAAATTCTGATTTCTAACAATAACTCTTTGCACTCGCAAGTGAAAGCGAAATAATCTGAATTTTTATGGTTTGTTGCGATTCATATATAAGATGATCACAAACTTAATTGTGACGTAATTGTTTGATTGGATTTTGGGATAAATCTATTGTGACGTAATCGAAATTGATCGATTGATTAATTGATTATAATGTTATAATGTTTTCAATTATTTCCCTATTTTTGGCCTAGGTTTTTCATAGACTTAATACATTCATCATAGTCTACGCTCCTCCACACTCCGCCACGTAATAAGTCTAGATTTTTCAAGGCTCAAAACGAATTTCAGATATGCTAATATCCTGCTGAAGCAAATTTTTCCTTGTAGTGTTGAACTTTTTCCAAAGGCCGTCGAGAGGCAGTGCAGGCCCAGGGTAATTAGTCGTACCGGGCCATTATGAAATTTCGGGAAAGCATAAAAGAGAAATTCAATTTTTTCGGGTCCCTTCACAGCGCGGGCCGTCCAATCCTTCACAAAACATTTGAGACCAGTGACAAAATCATAGCTAATTCATTGAAGTCAGTTATAATTATAGTATTAAGCCCCTTCAACCTTAAAGGAATGTTGTGTCCGAAATTGCAGCTTTCTCTTATGTAGTCGCATGCAATTTGCCTCTTTGTTCGCAAAATCAAGCCAAACAACATTAATTTTAGGGGGCGGGGAGGTTTGAAACGGGAGGGTGGAAGTGTGACATATTAAGAGGTATAAACAACTGCGTAAGGTGTTCTGGTTTTCGGTGCCTTATTGCTTTTCAACAGAAGTCACTTTCCAAAGTAAAAGCCCTGAGAACTTTTCACGCTCAAAAAATCAATATAATCAGCGCTAGAACAACAAAACTTTGCACGCAGATTAAGTTTTGGATGCTTTATACGATTTGCATCCAAAACTCGGTAACTTAAAGCTATTCAATTTTTGCGACTCTTCTTTGAAAATATCTATTCTTTATACAAGTACTGACTTGTTTTGACGAACCGAACCGAACAGTGGAGAGAAGTGGAGTATAATAAACAACTGATATTAATACTCAAAAATATTATTCAAAATCCAAAGAAATATCTATTAAAAAGTAAAATTTACATGGAACAGCTAAACTGCTATGTGCAGTATTTATTTATTATCTAATTACAAAGCTTATTGAACCGTCTCTATCGGTTGTTCGTTTATATGATTTCACTATACTGTATATCTATTTCATTGATGAGCATGCAGCTCTGTTCTTGAATCTTCCAATACTGAAGACTCTTGACCATGCTAGAAACGGAAAAAAAATCACTGTCATCATCAAAATCATTATCATCATCATCAGAAGCATCATCATCATCATAATCAACATCATCATTAACGTTTTCATTATCATCATCATCATCATCATCATCATCATCATCATCATCATCATCATCATCATCATCATCATCATCAGATCATCACTATCATCGTCATCATCATCATCATCATCAGATCATCACTATCATCGTCATCATCGCCATCATCGTCATCATCATCATCATCATCATCATCGTGATCAACATAATCATTAACGTTATCATCATCATCATCATCATCATCATCATCATCATCAGATCATCACTATCACTATCATCGTCATCATCACCATCATCGTCATCAACAAAATCATCATAATCATCACCGTCAACATCATTATCATAATCAAAATCATAATCATCATCATCATCACCATAAACATCGTCATAAACATTTACTACCAACATCACAACCACACAAAATATAACATTAAATCATCTCTGT
The DNA here is from genome assembly GCA_014526335.1 of Chrysaora quinquecirrha. Classification (NCBI taxonomy): domain Eukaryota; kingdom Metazoa; phylum Cnidaria; class Scyphozoa; order Semaeostomeae; family Pelagiidae; genus Chrysaora; species Chrysaora quinquecirrha. The sequence goes on from JACTAT010000315.1 coordinate 516,692, forward strand.
TGTTCATATCTACGATCATAACCATGACCATCATAATTGTGATCATGATCGTCATCAAAATCATTATGATCATTCAACATGGCCATGATGATCACCATCAATTAATGTAAATCGTCATTTTATGTAAATCGACATACCTGTATTGAAAATGCCTCTGAATCAGCATATGTATCAAAATTCAGTTGATCATAAATTTCATTTGCATGGTCATCAATGTCAGTATATGGGTCATATTCATCATAGTCTCTTTCATGCTTTTTACCTGCGAAAAATTCAGAATCGTTTATTAGAAAAATGAAAAGTAAGTAGCCAACTCTGCTTGTACTAGTATATGTAATACAGGCAAAGTATGTTTAAAATTAATGAGACAGGAGACCGAACAAGTTTCTTGACAGAAAGCGATCAGTTTATTTAAGTTATTTTGAGCTACTGTATTTTGGTATCTCATAATTTCATTAAGGATACTCAAAAGGAAAGAAGGCTTTTCTTGCTGCTATATATGGAGCATTCATTTGATGGGGCTGGGTCTCTTTGCACATTAAATGACATTCTCCAAAACTATCAGCAAGAACATTGGCCCAAGATACAGTATTTCTCGAATAAAAGTTTCGCTCAAACAGAAAGCCACATTATAGTTAAAGAACCACAACTTCAAGAAACTCTAGTGCCTAAGAACGCCTAAGATTGAATTAAGCATCGAGGCACTCCCTCAAGCACAAGAAAAAACGATTTTATACATTCTATAATGGATGTCAGCAAAGTATTGTCTCCTTCTATGTTTTCCGCCACATTGTATCCCAAAATTAACAACCACCGATACTCAAAAATATACTGTGTTGTTTAAATCTTTATACAGATGGCAAAAGCTAGAATGCTAATACAACTAGGTACTTCATACCTTGGAAGAAAAGGTGCCGATTTCGACGTTGCAAAGCACTGGTCTCCCCAGATGGTATGAACATAGTGAAGCTATTTGCCTTTCGTATTCCAACTGGGCTTTCTGGCTTTGCGTAGTCTTCGTGAGAGTTTTCAAGTGATTTCACCGCATTAGAAACATCAACTTGTTTTTCGACCGCTTCAATGTTATTCCCCGTTTCAGCGTCGTTTTCTGCGCTGCAGGATTGGAACCTTGGACCTTCTCCGGTAACGTAATCTTTAACTTTGTCTGCGGCGAAATTAAGGCGTTGTTTTGCAGCGGTGATCATTTCTGCAATAAAATAGAACAGAAATACTCAAATAATTACGTACAGTATTCGTATAGCCCCTGAAAAATAACTAATTAAAAGTTTGGTGAATTGTGGAACACAACATACGCATTTCAAGGAGCCAAATGGCCTATGGTTCGGGGATGTACCGAAAATATGTTAACGATCCGACCAACCTTTAAAATATTTTAGGCTCATTTCCAACATTATGAATGTGGATTGTGCCTACAATTTCAGTTTTATACCGGCGTTTAAATGACTGGAGGGCAAAATCAAAACTCTTTTCGGAGAATAGAACCCCACCCATATGAGTGGCTCTTGACCGTATTCATCTGCGTATATATATTACTGAATTACATGTTCAGTTCATTTTCCCTTGTAGGCATACAGAAATTAAACCGAAAAAAATTTGCCATACCTTCCACAGATTTGCTGTCAGTCTGTTCATTTTCGTTTTTGCTATTGCAATGATTGTAGCTATTATCTCCACTTGCTTTTTGTCGATATGCAGGTCCTCTATGATACTCTGCAAATCTGACATTCTTTATGGCATATTTGCTGCTGTTTCCTTTCACCTTGAGAATTGACTTGACATTATATGTTGCTTGATAAAGCCTCTCCTTTGCAGAAGCTATGATTTCTCTCACTTCTAAAAATAAGAAATTGGGCTAATGAAGTTGAAGTAGGATATTTAGCACCAGTCGAGACCTTGACTTGGCTGTAATGCTACCGTGATTGGGCCTTGAATGTCTAGCTCGGATCTAGCGCCTCCTTCTTTCAAACAGGCACAGTAAAAGTTTAAAAATTTAATAAACGCCCCGGGCCTGCATTCGAAATGATATGGTATCGAAATTATCAGGCTTGGGCCACAGGATGCAGGTCCAGATCAATTGTAAAGCTGCCTGAATTCCAAATCCAAAGAAATGAAGGCTCGCTTGCTTGCTTGACAGTATTGGTCAGGTCAGACAACGGTCGGCCGGAAGAGAAAGTAGAGATCACGCCACTCATTAGCTGCTCGACTAATGATCAGACTAAGTCCGGTCCAAGCCACACATTAAAGCAACCCAAGTAAAAAGTATTAACAGACATCATTAACATAAAAGAACAAGGTTTTACCTTCAGGAGTCAGAATTTCATCACTGTCGTCCTCTCTGTTCTTCAGCCTGTCTTTTTTATTGTAATCAGAAGAGCTAGCTTCATCAGCTGATAGATGGTCCTCTTCTGTATAGCTCTCAAATGAGTCATCTGCGTAATCATCGTTTGCTTTATTGAGAAGATACTCTGTCGACCATGAATCTAGAGAGCCACATTCTTCTTGTTCGATGCAGGAAAGAGAGGAAAGACCTTCAGTTGTGTTAACATTGTCGTCCTTTTCCAAACTTTCCTCTGCACTTTGACATTCTGGCATTGAAGCTTCATCAGAGTTGGATTGTTCGTGATGGATGGACGGATCAAAAAAAGAAGCTACAGCTGCTTCTGTAGCAAAACCCTTCTCTGCCTCATTATCCAACGACAAATCCTTATCGCTGAATCCTTCATTTTGCCCAGGAAGATCAGAAGCAGTATTTGTTATTGTTCCAATAGCCATACCATCATCAGATGTTGCAGCATCTGCAGCTTTAGTAGCATCCTTGGCCTTAAATAAAGGACACTCTACAGACAGAGATTCCCTGCTGCCTTCTTCGTGCCCCGAAGTAGCTTCAGGCTCAAGAGCTGCATCTGTTTTTGAAGCAGTGTCTTCGTCTTCATCTGATGATGTAGCTTGAGTCTTTTCTTCATTTGTGGCATCAGCTACCGAAGCATCAGTTTCTGCAGCGTCTGCTTCAGTATCTTGGTGATCTGCCGGGAAAACAGAAGCCACCTCTACGCCAGGAACACATACATCATCCGTGTTTCCAACACTTGTAGTTGAATCAAAAGTGCACGATATCCCTGAAGAGCTTCCCGACTCAAGTCCAGGGCGATCAAGATCAGTTGATGATCCTTTGAAATAAAGGTAAACATAGCATTAGTCGGCCGCGAAACCGAAAGAAACGACGTTGAAAACATAGCTAATATCTCACATCTTCAGAATCATACTGCATATAAAATCAGTGACCCCAGCTATGAAGAACAACCGCTTGACGATATTCAAGCTCTTTATATCAGATTTAATACATTCGAACTTATAAAGGCTTTTCTGACAACATAGAAGAGATAATAACCACCGCTTATGAAGACAAGCCTTTGAGTTTCCCTGACAAGAGAAACTGATTTTTTTCAAAACGTTAACTAGCAGTTATTGATTAAACAAGATGAAATAAAGTAATGTCTCATTATACCTGAATCGCTGCCAATGACACAGCTGTTTAATGCTGGTGATTGAAGTAGATCATTGATAAGATCATCAATTGATAGATCACCATCTGAGACAACGATCTCTTCCTCCTGGGGCGCCTTCAATGACTCCTCCTTGAGATATTCTTGATCCAAAGCTTCGGAGGAGCTGCTTGCATCTACCAGTTGTTCACCGGAGATTGCAATGTCCTCTTCAATGTCGAGCTCAAGTTGTTCGGAGGTAGAACATTGAATCGTAGGTTCAATACGGATTTCTACATGGTCATCATTTGATGCAGAATCTGCAAAGAAAAAGAAAGGACTTGTTAAAACCGCTTTAATGTCTGATATAATGTTACAGGGTAACTGTTACTGATACTTTATAGCATATCAGGGTCGTGGGGACACTGCATTAAAGAGCGATGCGCCAGCTGTTTCCGAAGTGGTGCAACTGTGGTCTGTGCGTTTCGGCAAAACATTGGAGAAGCCGCTTTAATGTATAATGTTTTGCATCAGATACTTTTATTGATCAAGCATTGAAAATATCATAAAATTATTGAACAGTCAGCACCAAAGGGGAAAATTGCTGATAGATTATTTAAAAAAGTAGGTACATTATCAAAGGGGGGGGGGCTTGGCAATGGCAGCCTCGAATACTCCAATATTAAAGCCTATTGAAAGAAAAATACTTAACAATGTTGGCAACTAGGGACCCTATAGGACTAAGGGCTATGGACTACAGTTCCATAAGACGCTATAAACGTATTGCATCGCATTTTAATGCTGTGCTAGGTTTTGGTTAGTGTTAGCGTTGCTTTCTTGAAAGCGTTGCTACGTGAGAAAGTGTCTAAAATCGGTCTGTATCGCAGTCGAAAGTACACGTTCGTGAAAACAAGACTGAAATGGACAAGATAGGCCCTTGTTGGAACATGGTTAGAAGAACACTTAGGGTAAAAAGTATGATTTACCGTCATTGATCTGTTCGCTGGATAATATCGGCAAGCTCATAGAAGAAAACGAGTCGGATATATCACTGTTTTCTGAGTCAAGTGAAAGTTCGGCATCAGCGAAAAACTCTTCATCATCATCGAATTCATCAGTGGACTCGTTCGAACGAACTCGTATGAAATTCGTCTGGCTTCGAACTTCTTGTTCTTCTTCGAACTCTTCGTAGCTCTTTCCAGATGAACAGGCCACTGTAAACACATCGATGATGTTATTCTTGTTGATAATCTTGGCTGTAGCCTGACTCGAACCTTGAACCATCTCACAGTCGTCTTCTTTCATCGGAGCGACGATGTTTCTCTTGGGTGAGCAGTTCTTGAAGAATCTTGCCATGCGAGAAAACAGCGCCGAAGAAGACCGAAAATGGTCAGTTCTTTGTGGAAACAAAAAAGTTCCCAAAATCATTTTCGTATCAAGAAGATAGCGATTATGAATGATTTGTAACAATAACTCTTTGCACTCGTAAGTGAAAGTGAAATAATCTGAAATTTTTAAGGTTTGTTGCGATTCATATATAAGATGATCAAAAATCTGATTGTGACGTAATTGTTTGATTGGATTTCAGGGAAAATCTATTGTGACGTTATCGAAATTGATCGATTGATTGATTGATTATAACAGTGCTTAAAACAAATTCTCTGTGTTTTTGGCCTAGGTTTTTCATGAATTATTACAATTGTCGTAGTCTACGCTTCTCCACACTCCACCACTCCGCTACTCCCTGAGGAAACAGCAATTTTGTTGTTGTAGTTGTTGTAGCTGTTTCCGAAAGAGTGGGAGGAATGTAACAAGTCTAGATTTTTTATAGCTCAAAATGAATTTTAAATAGGCTTATATCTTGCAAAAGCGAATTCCTTTCTTAGACCGGCTTCAGGTGGGGTCAAGTGCCACTCGAGGAGGTCATTAATGTCATAGTGATTTTTCGATAGCATTTCACATGGACTTTCAAAAAAAATTTGGTAAACGGTCGTTTTTTGCTGCGTTCGTGAAATACGGGGGTCAGAAAACCAGGGGGTCGACATCGACAATAATATTGACAGAGAATTTTTGGCAACATTCTAGGAAACTGGGTAACCGGAATTTTAAAGTAGGTTTGGACTCTTTGGTGGTGGGTGGTCATTGTAAGACTTGTGAACATTCTGGCAAATCAATGTCAATGGTTGTGACGTCATCGATGACGTAGAAAAGTTACGGTCAGTGAAAATCTGACTTTTGAATTTTGTGTTTTAATGATATTGACGGAAAGAACATCTCAAATGGAGCAAACAATTATGCAACACCAATTCGATTTGGCTTAATACTCAGAAGTTATTATGATTCGAAATGTGTGTGACGCCATCAAAACGCAAAACTGATATTTTGAGTCTTAACCGTTTCGTGCATAAATTTTTCTTTTGATGTGTTTAGCGTTACTTTTATGACAAAAGCATCATGTTCTCAGTCACTTACGCTAATTTTGTCATTTCAAACCTCTAATTACGAAGAATGCTCGTAATTTCTAATGCGATGCAGCTAGGGTTCCGAACTACTATGAATTTTGAAAAAGATGAAAAACTTGAAACATTTTCTGTTTACTTTCTCTTAGAATGGTAATATGATTGAGCTAGATAGAGCGAAGTACTAAAAAGTGGATCCAAGGTAAACATATACCAAAAATAGGGGCACTGCTTACAAAAGTTGAACGCCGCATTTTGATACGTGGTTAGAGGGAATACTCACTTGGTTAGGAAGAAATGCTGGAAGAAAGAGGGGAACAGCCATCGAGGGTTGAGTTTCATTGCATAGATGAAACTCCATAACATCAATAGGAATGTCCATTTCAGTCGACAAGATTGGCGAAAGACTGGAGGAAATTGCGCGGCCACTTGCCAGTTACTAGCGATTGCTGAAATGAACTGGAGCGAATCTTAGCGAAACCAATCGACCCATTCAGTTTGAGTTCAATATTTCGGCAACAAACTTTGCGCCAGAATAGGAGCGACAAGTCAGATAATATCTGAATCTGCGAACCTACCATATAAATCCTATTTAGCCTTTTTCTTACATTTTTTCATTATTATCATTCAGCGCTCGTCTCTGCTATTATTGGAGAATTCACAGTGGCTTGTCCCACAAAGCTGCACTTACAGAGTTATACATTTGTCAACGTAACAACTTGCACCTTGCAACTCTAAAACTTTATCAAAATTCTTTGCAAAAGTCAACTCCAATAGCTTGTCGGTTACTGTTATCTTGTATAAATCTCTGTATTATGCCTTTTAAGACTGATAAAAAGTGGCACACTTCGTACTGTAACACAAAGTGAACGAATTTTTCTGTGTTTAGGGTGAGCCGTAGTATTTGAATTCCTCTCCACTCCACCACCAAGCCTGGTTTTCAAACTAGCAATATCCGCTGACGATAACCGCCTATGCTAATACCTACACCAGTGCCTATGCCTTCGCGTACACCAATGCCTACATCTACACCTACGCCTGTGCCTTTGTCATCGCTTATGCCTATGCCGTCACCTATACCTGTGCTATACCTTCGCCTATGCCTACACCTATATCTGTGCCTTAGCCTACACCTATGCCTACATCTACACCGACGCCTGTGTCTATGCCAATGCCTTCACCTATACCTGTGCCTATACCTTCGCCTATGCCTACACCTATATCTGTGCCTTAGCCTACACCTATGCCTACATCTACACCGACGCCTGTGTCTATGCCAATGCCTTCACCTATACCTGTGCCTATACCTTCGCCTATGCCTACACCTATATCTGTGCCTTAGCCTACACCTATGCCTACATCTACACCGACGCCTGTGTCTATGCCTTCGCCTACACTAATGCCTACATCTCACCTACACCTGTACCCAAGGCTTGTCCGATGCCTATGCCGTCATCTACACATACGCATGTACCTATGCCTTCGCCTATGCCTTTGCCTACATCTCACCTAGGCCTGTGTCTATGCCTTCGCCTATGCCTATGCCTACACCTATACCTGTGCCTTAGCTTAGACCTTCGCTTCATCGACACCTGCACTTGTTCCTATGCCTTCGCCTGTGCGATTGCCTACAACTTATCGACATAGGTGTCTGCCGTCTTCTCGAGCATTTATGGCTACATAAATCAAATTAAGACCGTGGTCATAAGAAAGTACTTCGCTCTATCCAGCTCAATCATATTACCATTCTCAGGGAAAGTAAGCAGAAAATGTTTTATCTTTTTCATCTTTTGCAACATTCATAGTAGTTCGGAACCCTAGCTGCATCGCATTAGAAATTACGAGCATTCTTCGTAATTAGAGGTTTGAAATGACAAAAATTAGCGTAAGTGACTGAGAACATGATGCTTTTGTCATAAAAGTAACGCTAAACACATCAAAAGAAAAATTCATGCACGAAACGGTTAAAACTCAAAATATCAGTTTTGCGTTTTGATGACGTCACACACATTTTGAATCGTAATAACTTCTGAGTATTAAGCCAAATCGAATTGGTGTTTTATAATTTTTTGCTCCATATGAGATGTTCTTTCCGACCATATCATTTAAAACACAAAATTCAAAAGTCAGATTTTCACTGACCTTTTCTACGTCATCGATGACGTCACAACCATTGATTTGCCAGAATGTTCCCATGTCTTAAAATGACCACACACAACCAAAGAGTCCAAACCTACTTTAAAATTCCGGTTACCCAGTTTGCTAGAATGTTGCCAAAGATTCTCTGTCAATGTTATTGTCGATGTCAACCCCCTGGTTTTCTGACCCCCGTATTTCACAAACGCAGCAAAAAACGACCGTTTACCAAATTTTTTTTGAAAGTCCATGTGAAATTCTATCGAAAAATCACTATGACATTAATGACCTCCTCGAGTGGCACTTGACCCCATCTGAAGCCGGTCTATCTTGTAAAATGAACTTTTTCCAAATCCCGTCGAGACGCATTGCAGGTCCGGGGTAATGTAGTCGTACCGGGTCATTATGAAACTTTCGGGGAAGCATGAAACAGAAATTCTTCGGGCCCCTTTAGAGCGCGGGTCGTGCAATCCTTCACAAAACATTTGAGACCAGTGACGAAATCATAGCCAATTTATTGAAGTCAGTTAAAATAATTGTATTCAGCCTCTTCCTCCTTAAAGCAATGTTGTGTCCGAAATTGTAGCTTTTTATTATGTTGGCGCACGCAATTTGCAACTATCTTCACAGAGTCAAACAAAGTGACATTGCTTGGAGGAGACGGAGGAGGATGGAACGAGGGAGGACGATAAGCAATTAACTAGGGCGTTCTGTTTTTCGGAAACATAGCGTTTTCAAAATCAGAAGATTTAGAAGACCCACGAACACCCAGTAAACAGTAAACAATTCTAAAAATCTCCCCATAGGCAAGAATGTTTATTGTAGTAAATAACTTTCAGTTCCAGCATGTTTATTCCAAACAAGCAAATTAAAAATTAGAAAGAACTTGAAGTAAATATTGGGGATTCATACAAAATGTCCACACACAAACAAAGTCCTGCAATTGATATTAAAAAACCTAGAGCTTTACAAAAAGGGTTTTGCGATGTCCTAGTAGAAAAATGTAGAGCAAGTATTGGCTCTATGAAGAGTAACTATACGTACTTGCTTTACTCGTTTTTTAATTCAAACCTTTACCACACCAGTGTACTCGTCCTTTTCTGCTCGTGTTATGGCAGACCTGTAAAACCGATAAATAAGATTGTATTGTATAATTATTTACTGTTAGTTTTACAATAGTGATACTTCACTAATTCATAATAACATGAAGCAACCTCAGAGATTGCATTGGCTATTACTTATTGCAAAATCAGCAAGCGCGTTTATTGTCTAGAAACCAATTTTTTGTAAAACTTTTAAACTGTTCTACATTTTGGGCTGATTTGGATTCAGCAGGAAGATTTTTGGTCCCTGGAAACAGAGAATTTAAACCGTAAGCGGTTGTTCTAACCTTTGGTATTTGTAGAGGGTTCGTTCTACGGAGATCATGGTCTACTCGTTTCGGTAAAAAATAATCCCTCATGATACAGGATTAAAATTATTTTAAGTCTTGTAGATTTCTAATGCTAGAAGCATGATCGATTGAATATGGATGGTAGTTTCATTGCATTTTGTAAGCAAGATTTCATACGAAGAAGTATTAGTAGCTATACGTAAAAGTAGCTATACGTAAAGTTCACAACAAACATGGGAAAATTTATTAGGCAAAGTTTCGTGCCACTAGTGTTCAAAAAGTTGATTTTACGGAGATGACAATTTATGAGGGATTTGACCGTGAAAAATTATTATAGAGGTTGTAAAGGGTGTATGGTAGTGAAACGTGGATGATTAGCGCAACTGTGAGAAAAAGATTTAAAGCAATGGAAATGCGTTGTCGTAGAATGCTGAAGCTTAGCTCCCAGGGGGGGGGTACTCATTAACTTTCAATGCGGGGGGGTCCATGCCACTATTTCCTTGCAGACCCCCAAATATTGAGTTTAATGTTTTGGAGACCCCAAATATTGCTATTTATTTTTGGACACCTAAAATGTTTTCTCGGGTTTAGCCTTCAGTTTCATGACAATTTACAATTTATAAGCTCTTGGCAGTTTGATGGGTCATTGTAATGAATCGAACCAAATCGCAAGATCCTTCCTTCAGATTTATGAATTTTTCCCCCACGAGTGGTAAAATTGAAGGAAAAGAGCAAGGAGAAGGCAGAGAGTAACGTAGTTGAAGGATTTGGAAATGATGCTTAACAGCAGAGAGCAGGAGTTGATTGGACTATGCAGTGACAGACAGAGATGGCATGCGGTAGAAACTAACGTCCGAATCGGATAGGGCAATTGATGGTGACGATGAAAGTTTCATCTGAGCAATTTTTGCGGTCCAACTTCTTATAATTTTTCAAACTTTTCATCGCTACAAAATCATCGTCGTGAACAATAGAGACAGAAAATTTGGCTCAATACTAAACTTTAGGTGCTGAATTCAAATACGAAGTCCAATGTTTTGCATGTAGAAATTTCCGTACATTTTGAAAACGACGCTGTTAGTTGAAAAAGTGTAAAAGCAGTGACTTAGACTTAGTACATAAGTCATATTTATTGCTATTGAGTCTATGCTGGACGCTGAAACAGCTGTAAGGTTATTGTTGTTGTTGCTGTTTTTGCTGTTTACTAAGAGTGGGAATTATGTACTGAATCTAGCAGTGACTTACACTCTTTCTTCCAACCCAGGCAAGGTATCGGCTTTCAATTTCTCTTTCATTTTGTCCCAAGCAAGAAGAATTTCTAGAAGAAAATATTATTCAAAATAAAACAACCCTGAAAACATGTCTAACGGTCTAATGCATCGACCAACCTTAGCCACAATTTCACACGGCATTGCAAGACACATTTTCACACGACATTATCTGAAATTTAAAGGAGGCGAAAATCGGCAAAAGTGTTTAGGAGGCGAAAAACGGCAAAATGTTGGCAACCTTTGGTCACCTTGTTGTGTGAAGTTGAGCAGGATCAGAAAATCACCAAACATTACAGTCTCGACTTGATAAAGGGTAATGCCCGAAACGTCGTAAAATTGTCTCTCTCTTCATGGTACTGAATCTTTTTCAAAAAATCGTGCTGTTATATTCATTCTTAAGTACCACACGGTACACTTACATCTATTCATTACAGAATGAAGGTTTCCAAAAAGATGTTGGCCCTACGCATGTGTATTAGATAAGGCGTTCAGATCTTGCTAATTTATTGGCATAGAAAAGAACAAGGAAAGAACAAAAATGAGTAATTTCACATGATCTTGCAACCGCATAAAGACTACACTTATTTCCTTTAATAAGCAACCGCTCAATAAGCAACTAGGGCTGAACTGACCTTAACATTAAGCAATTTGAGGGCTCAATTGAATACTGTAAGCAACTAAGAAGTCAAACAACCAAGCTTCTATACTCTTTCTTGTTGTTAGGAAACTATTCGTTCTTATGCTTTGAATTTTGAAGTTCGTTATTAACGTTTTTCAATTACTGTCTTCCAAACGTCGTGTTGTAGGGCCTGACAGTTGACGATTTTGACCCGCGAAGTCAGGGGTAGTTGTTAAGCACAAAAAATGTTAAGCAACTTTTAAGCAACTTTGAAGGCTGAAATGTCTAAAATTTTAAGCAACTTTGAGGGCTAAACGAAAGTCAAGTTGCTTATTAAAAAAAGTGTATTAAGCAGTAAAAGTTCGCTAAGCCCGCAAAGGTTTCTTTTATTTTGAGGTTGATTATTTGACAGCTAAGACAGTGATTTTAATAACATCAGTAGATATAGACAGGAGAACTTCAAAAGGGTGTCTCGATAGTGAAAAAACACGATGGGGAGGGGCTCAATAGAGCTATTATAAAGAAACTTGCTACCTTGTTGAGTGAGCCAAAACCACGCTAGTTGATGGTGAAGGTGAAGTTTCAAAAGGATATAAAAAATATTCACTTAACAACTCAGAATCTTGGCTTCGTTTGTAAAGGTAGGCGCAAACCGTGCAACTTGTGCCTGAAAAAGGCCAACATGTTGGTACTGTGTGCCATGCCATCACATCATCTGAGATGTTTCGGGTTGCCAATGCCATCTACAATGATCTTTTGCAATTATGGCCGAAAGGAAGCAGCTGTTTGTTTATTGTTCTCTCTTTTGGTTGACGACGAAGGAAAAAAGCTCGTCGTCCTACAAAAACCACCAGCTTAAATCTATTTCTCATTTCCGAAATAACGATTGAAATGAAAAAGGTTGTGCCAATATGTTTGCGGGATAATGTAGGCCAACATTTTTTCGTCAACAACATGTTGTTTATTAGGCAAACATCTATAGCAAACCATGCCAACATGTTGGCCAAAAATTGTTGGCAGCGATATTGGCAAACATGTTCGCACGGTTTGCTCCCGGCTTAAGTAAGACGGGTAACTGAGAAAAACTAACCATTCACTTCAGATTTCCTAACGACAAAGTCACCGTCTTTGTAATGCTTTATTCGAAGATTCTACGATAGAAATAAATTCTGTATTATCTGAATAACATTAAAATTGATATTGAAAGTATGTTATATACTATTCTTAACGGTTAACAAGCAACTAGGGCTGAGATCATATACATGCTGAGCAATTGAAAGGCTCCGCGAAGAAGCTTTAGGCAACCATATAACAAGGGATTTGCAATTTCATTATTCAAGATTGAAAATTGAAAATTGAATTGAATTGAAAATTGAATTGAATTGAAAATTGAATTGAATTGAATTGAATAGATTAAGTGGGCGCATTAAATCCAGGGGCATTTATCAGAAGGGGGCTTTAATTGGAGTAATATGGTACCCAAAGCAACCCCCCAACCCTAACTCAAGGGTGGTTAATATGGTACCAAGCTAACAATCAAAGAAGAAAAATAGAACAACATGACTTACGAATCTTTTGAATCTACTCTGTTCTAGTTTTGCCACAATAAGGGATTTATCAATATCATACTGCAATTCAGCACTTTTCTGCGCAGATTCATATCTGGAACTAAGCTGAGCAATCAGCATATTCACCAGCATTATCAAAATCATCATCATGTTCACAAGAATTAGAATAACAACAGCAACACTGTAAAATAGAAACAGATTTTTCCACAAGTGGCATAATACCAAGTTTATTAATCTAACAGAAAATGGGGCGTCAATATGCTGAGAAACGTAGGAGCAAATCTCTGGAACAAGCTTTTAGAGACAATTAAAAACTGTACAAGATTTCACATTTTCTGCACTAAACAAAAAAGCTACAATCCTTGAGAAATATTAATTTCTGACTTGTATACATTTGTTCTTAATCTTTAAGTTTTGATAAATAGAGGCTTCTAAAAAATAAATAAATATTTCTGTAACTGTTCTATTTGGTCACTTTGTACTAGCTACACTATTTTTAACTCTCTTTGTTTTTTGTTGCAAAAAAAAATAACTTCTGAAAAAAACTATAAAAAATGGACAGAAAATTATATTCATTTAAGATAATGCTATGTTAAGCATTGTTGACACTAATTGATTGTAAAACTGATATTTTTGTAACTTGCAATTTTTATAGATATTTCTTTTAGTTTATAATATTTTAACATTTTAACATTTAATTTACGGCCCAAGCTAGATAAGCTTTGCTTGAATTGGGTCGTGTAAAATAAACATTTTTTAGTAATTATGTATTAGCTGTATTTTACGAACAAAATGATGATGATGATGATGAATAGTAGATGGATTTGAACCCTTAAAGAATGCATGATCCGAGAGCCAACGACAATTTCACTGAGCTAAAAGCCTCAATGAAAATTGTCGAGTATTCAAGTCAATTCAATTCAAATTTATTTGTAAAATACAAGTTTACAAAAGAAATTTTAAATATAAAAATACTTGTATTCTACGCGACCCAAGAGAAGCAGAGCTTATCTAAGCTTGGGCCGCTAAATTAAAGTTTAAAAGTAACATCAGCATCAATTTATATAAGCTACAGTAATCAATTACAACTTTCATACAAATCAGTTACAAAGCAATTAAAGAAAACACATAAGAGTAACAAATTTAGACAAATCAGCTCAATTGTAAATTTCATATAAAAATTTTTGTTTTTGTTTTTTTTTCTTTTTTATTATTATTTTTTTTTTTACCAAGCAGGATCAGACAATGGTATTGTAAAACAGTAACTCTTCAAGTCATACAGCCGTGGGCTTTCCTCCCTCTTCAGTACCATACATGTTTATATATATGTGCCATGAACGGCGAACACCACGATAGATTGTTCAACAAATGGCATACAGCAATAGATTGGATTCAAACCTTGGGGGCTTAAGCCTTATTCTTATATGCTGCAGAGCTGACCGCAAACATATATGCTGCTTGTTCGTGATGATACTCTGTATCCTGTGCTGTCAAGTGTCATCCAGAAATCAAAGAGCTTCGTTTTGATGTGACATAGCAATGGAATGTCCCCGATGATTTTCTCATATGGGGTTTTCCTGTCGACGATCGATCGCAAGAGACAACCCACTCTGTTTCATCATCGACGGTCGGCGAATGTCGCTGATCATTCTCAAAAATCTCAAGCGCCGTAAGGTCATGATCACTGTTGGTATGCGACATATAAGAGCCAGGCTAATTGCAAGAAACAGTGTTTGTATACGCACAACGAATCTCAAAAAATTGATGTTAGAGATCTACAAATCTATGAAAATTCAGTCTTGAATAGGAATTTCACGAAAACTTTTAAACAGAATATTTCTTACTTGAACGTGCTGTATGAATCTGAAAATTCTTTGCCCTCAGCTAATGCTCTGACTTCTTTCAGTACCAGATATCCGAAGTTGCTGCAACATAAACGAAAAAGGATTGTGAGTTAAGTGTTTTGATTTGATAAGAAAGTAGATCTTAATGCCGCGGCTACACGGCCGACATTTTGCTGAAATAGCGACAGAACATGTTCAAAAAATGTTGCCCCGACCGGGAAAACCGAGAGTCGCACGTGTAGCCAGGGATCGATTTTTGAACAAAATATTCTACGACCTTTTCGCGCCTTTCATTGAAATTTTCTAGGACCCATTCTTCATAACACGCAAGTTGATTGTCGCAGAACTTCTGTCGAAGCATTTTTGGCCCAGCGTGTAGCCACCTCAGGATTTTTCATGACAAGACATGCTGTGTTGTGTCACCATTTCAAGCAAAAAGTCGCAAGTGTAGCCGCGGCTTAAGGAATTTCCTCTAAAAACTCTTCCTTGTTAGACCTTAGAATGAGCAAAAAGTCGCAAGTGTAGCCGCGGCTTAAGGAATTTCCTCTAAAAACTCTTCCTTGTTAGACCTTAGAATGAGCAAAAAGTCGCAAGTGTAGCCGCGGCTTAAGGAATTTCCTCTAAAAACTCTTCCTTGTTAGACCTTAGAATGAGCAAAAAGTCGCAAGTGTAGCCGCGGCTTAAGGAATTTCCTCTAAAAACTCTTCCTTGTTAGACCTTAGAATGAGCAAAAAGTCGCAAGTGTAGCCGCGGCTTAAGGAATTTCCTCTAAAAACTCTTCCTTGTTAGACCTTAGAATGAGCAAAAAGTCGCAAGTGTAGCCTCGGCTTAAGGAAATTCCTCAAAAAATTCTTCCTTGTTAGACCTTAGAATGAGCAAAAAATAGCAAGTGTAGCCGCGGCCTAATGCTATGCTGATAGAAAATCACTAAGTATTTTTCCATTAACAGTGTATCAGATAGTGTTACAGTATTATTCCATTTCATTAAAGCAGGGTATCAGAATAGCCTCCA
>JACTAT010000315.1:532996-558597 GCA_014526335.1 Chrysaora quinquecirrha
AGTTTTCAAAACTCCTGAATTTGGCCGGTTATGGCAACTTGGCAGGCTATAGACTTGCCTTTTCGGCTATTTGCAGAGGGAACTTTTTTCACCAACAATCGACCTATTTTGATAGAAAACATTTAATTTACGATCTAGAAGCAGATCACCAGACATCTGGAAGGATTTTATAATTATTTTTGAAGAACAAAGCGAGTTTTCAAAACCCCTGATCTCGGCTGATTGTTTTGCCATTTGTCAAGGCAATAGCCTTGCCTTGTTGGTTATTTTTTGCGGGAAATTTTTTCTCCCGAAATCGACCTATGTTGATAGAAAATCACTTTATTTACCCCCTAGAAGAAGATCAGGGGGTATCTTGTAGGATTTGTAACTATTTTGTAAGGAAAAAGGGTGTTTTGAAAACCCCTGCTTTAGGCCGATTTTTGGCCATTTGGAAAGGCTATAGACTTGCCTTTTTGGCGATTTTTGGGGAAAAGTTTTCTCACTCAAATTGCTCCCAATTTGATAGAAAAACAACTTATTTACCCTTAGCAACTACACAGGGGGTATTAAGGAGGATTTACTAAGTAATTTTTAAAAAAACAGGAGTTTTCGAAACCCCTGATTTTGGCCAATTTCTGGCCATTTGGCAAGGCTATAGACTTGCCTTTTTTTGCAATTTTTGGGGAAATATTTTCTAAATCAAACTGGTCCCGAAATGATAGAAAAACACCTTATTTACCCCCTAGAGATTATTCAAGGTTAATATAGGATAATTTACCAAATATTTATCAAGCAAAAAAAGAATTTTCAAAACCCGTGATTTTGGCTGATTTTTGGCCATTTGGCAAGCCTATAGACTTGCCTTTCTGGCGATTTCTGGGGAAAACTTTTCTCACTAAAAGTGGTCCCAAACAGATAGAAAAACACCTTATTTACCCCCTAGAGGCTATTCAGGGGGTATTACGAAATATGTACTAAATACTTTCTAAGAAAAAAGGGAGTTTTCAAAACCCCTGATTTGGGCCAATTTGTGGCCATTTGGCAAGGCTATAGACTTGCCTTTTTTGCGATTTTTCGGTGAAAACTTTTTTCCTTCAAATTGGTCCCAATTTGATAGAAAAACACCTTATTAACCCCATAGAGGCTATTCAGGAGGTATATAGGAGAATTTACTAAATATTTTTTAAAAAAAGGAGTTTTCAAAACCAATGATTGTGGCCGATTTTAGCCATTTGGCAAGGCTATAGACTGGCCTTTTTGGCAATTTTTGGGGAAACATTTTCTCACTTAAATTGGACCCAATTTGATGGAAAAACACCTTATTTACCCGCTAGAGGCTATTCAGGGGGTATAAAGGAGGATTTACTAAGTATTTTTCAAAAAAGGGAGCTTTAAAACCCCTGATTTTGGCCGATTTTTGGCCAGTTTGCAAGGCTATAGACTTGCATTTTGGCGATTTTGGGAGAAATTTTCTCCTCTAAATTGGTCCCAACTTGATGGAAAAACACCTTAATTACCCTTAGAGGCAATTCAGGGGTCTTAAGGAGGATTTACTATATATTTTCTAAGGAAAAGGGGAGTTTTCAAAACCCCTTATTTTGGCCAATTTTTGGCCATTTGGCAAGGCTATAGATTTGCCTTTTTGGCGATTTTGGTGGAAAAATTTTCTCCTTCAAATTGGTCCCAATTTGATAGAAAAACGCCTTTTTTACCCTTTAGAGGCTTTCAGGGGGTACTAAGGAGGATTTACTATATATTTTCTAAGGAAAAGGGGAGTTTTCACAACCCCTGATATTGGCCGACTTTTGTCCATTTGGCCAGGCTATAGACTAGTCTTTTTGGCCATTTTCGGGGAATAATTTTCTTCTTCAAATTTGTCCCAATTTGATAGAAAAACACATTATTTACCCCCTAGAAACTATTCAGGGGGTATTAAGAAGGATTTGCTAAATATTTTGTAAAAAAAGGATGTTTCACAACCCATGAATTTGGCCGACTTTTCGCCAGTCCGCAAAGCAATAGACTTGCTTTTTTGGCGATTATTGGGGAAAAATTTTCTAACTCAAATTCGTCCCGAATTGATAGAAAAACACCTTGTTTACCCTTTAGAGGCTTTTCAGGGGGTATTAAGGAGGATTTACTAAATATTTTCTAGGAAAAAAGGGAGTTTTCAAAAATCCCTGACCTTGGCCAATTTTTGGCCATTTGGCAAGGCTATAGACTTGCCTTTTTTGCGATTTGGGTGGAAAAATTTTCTCCTTCAAATTGGACCCAATTTGATAGAAAAACGCCTATTTACCCTTTAGAGGCTTTTCAGGGGGTATTAAGGAGGATTTACTATGTATTTTTTAAAAGAAGGGAGTTTTAAAAAACCCCTGATTTTTGCCGATTTTTGGCCAGTTTGCAAGGCTATAGACTTGCCTTTTGGCGATTTTGGGAGAAATTTTCCTCCAAATTGGTCCAAATTGGATAGAAAAACACCTTATTTACCCCCTAGAGGCTATTCAGGGGGTATTAAGGAGGATTTACTATATATTTTCTAAGGAAAAGGGATCTTTTCAAAACTCCTGATACTGGCCGATTTTATGCCATTTGGCCAGGCTATAGACTTGCCTTTTTTGCGATTTTGGTGGAAAAATTTTCTCCTTCAAATTGTTCCCAATTTGATAGAAAAACGTCTTATTTACCCTTTAGAGGCTTTTCAGGGGGAATTAAGGAGGATTTACTCAGTATTTTCTAGGAAAAAGGGAGATTTCAAAAACCCCTGATTTTGGCCAATTTTTGGCCATTTGGCAAGGCTTTAGACTTGCCTTTTTGGCGATTTTTGGGGAGAAATTTTCTTACTCAAATTGGTCCCAATTTGATAGAAAAACACCTTATTTACCCCCCAAGATGCTATTCAGGGGGTATTAAGGAGGATTTACTATATATTTTCTAAGGAAAAGGGGAGTTTTCAAAACCCCTGATATTGGCCGATTTTTGACCATTTGGCAAGGCTATAGACTTGCCTTTTTGCGATTTTAGTGGAAAATTTTCTCCTTCAAATTGGTCCCAAATTGATAGAAAAACGCCTTATTTACCCTTCAGAGGCTTTTCAGGGGTATTAAGGAGGATTTACTAAGTATTTTTAGAAAAGGAGTTTTAAAGACCCCTGATTTTTGCGATTTTTGGCCAGTTTGCAAGGCTATAGACTTGCCTTTTTGGCGATTTTGGTGGAAAAATTTTCTCCTTCAAATTGGACTCAATTTGATAGAAAAACATCTATTTACCCTTTAGAGGCTTTTCAGGGGGTATTAAGGAGGATTTACTAAGTATTTTTTAAAAGAAGGGAGTTTTAAAAAACCCCTGATTTTGGCCGATTTTTGGCCAGTTTGCAAGGCTATAGACTTGCCTTTTTAGCGATTTTTGGGAGAAATTTTCCCCTCCAAATTGGTTCAAATTGGATAGAAAAACACCTTATTTACCCCCTATAGGCTTTTCATGGGGTATTAAGGAGGATTTACTATATATTTTCTAAGGAAAAGGGGACTTTTCAAAACCCCTGATATTGGCCGATTTTATGCCATTTGGCCAGGCTATAGACTTGCCTTTTTTGCGATTTTGGTGGAAAAATTTTCTCCTTCAAATTGTTCCCAATTTGATAGAAAAACGTCTTATTTACCCTTTAGAGGCTTTTCAGGGGGTATTAAGGAGGATTTACTAAGTATTTTCTAGGAAAAAGGGAGATTTCAAAAACCCCTGATTTTGGCCAATTTTTGGCCATTTGGCAAGGCTTTAGACTTGCCTTTTTCGCGATTTTTGGGGAGAAATTTTCTTACTCAAATTGGTCCCACTTTTGATAGAAAAACACCTTATTTACCCCCCAAGAAGCTATTCAGGGGGTATTAAGGATGATTTACTATATATTTTCTAAGGAAAGGGAGTTTTCAAAACCCTGACCTTGGCCATTTTTGGCCATTTGGCAAGGCTATAGACTTGCCTTTTTTGATTTGGGTGGAAAAATTTTCTCCTTCAAATTGGTCCCAATTTGATAGAAAAACGCCTATTTACCCTTTAGAGGCTTTTCAGGGGTATTAAGGAGGATTTACTAAGTATTTTTTAAAAGAAGGAGTTTTAAAAACCCCAACAATCGATTTTGCCGATTTTTGGCCAGTTTGCAAGGCTATAGACTTGCCTTTTGGCGATTTTTGGGAGAAATTTTCCCTCCCAATTGGTCCAAATTGGATAGAAAAACACCTTATTTACCCCCTAGAGGCTATTCAGGGGGTATTAAGGAGGATTTACTATATATTTTCTAAGGAAAAGGGGACTTTTCAAAACTCCTGATATTGGCCGATTTTATGCCATTTGGCCAGTCTATAGACTTGCCTTTTTTGCGATTTTTGGGGAGAAATTTTCTTACTCAAATTGGTCCCAATTTGATAGAAAAACACCTTATTTACCCCCCAAGAAGCTATTCAGGGGGTATTAAGGAGGATTTACTATATATTTTCTTAGGAAAAGGGGAGTTTTCAAAACCCCTGATATTGGCCGATTTTTAGCCATTTGGCAAGGCTATAGACTTGCCTTTTTTGCGATTTTAGTGGAAAAATTTTCTCCTTCAAATTGGTCCCAAATTGATAGAAAAACACCTTATTTACCCCTTTATTCAAGGTTAATATAGGATAATTTACCAAATATTTATCAAGCAAAAAAGAGTTTTCAAAACCCGTGATTTTGGCTGATTTTTGGCCATTTGGCAAGGCTATAGACTTGCCTTTCTGGCGATTTTGGGAAAACTTTTCTCACTAAAATTGGTCCCAAACAGATAGAAAAACACCTTATTTACCCCTAGAGGCTTTTCAGGGGTATTAAGGAGGATTTACTAAGTATTTTTTAAGAAAAAGGAGTTTTCAAAACCCTGATTTTGGCCAATTTTGGCCATTTGGCAAGGCTATAGACTTGCCTTTTTGGCGATTTTGGTGGAAAAATTTTCTCCTTCAAATTGGACTCAATTTGATAGAAAAACGCCTATTTACCCTTTAGAGGCTTTTCAGGGGGTATTAAGGAGGATTTACTAAGTATTTTTTAAAAGAAGGAGTTTTCAAAACCAATGATTGTGGCCGATTTTAGCCATTTGGCAAGGCTATAGACTGGCCTTTTTGGCAATTTTTGGGGAAACATTTTCTCACTTAAATTGGACCCAATTTGATGGAAAAACACCTTATTTACCCGCTAGAGGCTATTCAGGGGGTATAAAGGAGGATTTACTAAGTATTTTTCAAAAAAGGGAGCTTTAAAACCCCTGATTTTGGCCGATTTTTGGCCAGTTTGCAAGGCTATAGACTTGCATTTTTGGCGATTTTTGGGAGAAATTTTCTCCTCTAAATTGGTCCCAATTTGATGGAAAAACACCTTAATTACCCCTTAGAGGCAATTCAGGGGGTCTTAAGGAGGATTTACTATATATTTTCTAAGGAAAAGGGGAGTTTTCAAAACCCCTTATTTTGGCCAATTTTTGGCCATTTGGCAAGGCTATAGATTTGCCTTTTTGGCGATTTTGGTGGAAAAATTTTCTCCTTCAAATTGGTCCCAATTTGATAGAAAAACGCCTTTTTTACCCTTTAGAGGCTTTCAGGGGGTACTAAGGAGGATTTACTATATATTTTCTAAGGAAAAGGGGAGTTTTCAAAACCCCTGATATTGGCCGATTTTTGGCCATTTGTCAAGGCTATAGACTTGCCTTTTTTGCGATTTTGGTGGAAAAATTTTTCTGTTTCAAATTGGTCCCAATTTGATAGAAAAACACATTATTTACCCCCTAGAAACTATTCAGGGGGTATTAAGAAGGATTTGCTAAATATTTTGTAAAAAAAGGATGTTTCACAACCCATGAATTTGGCCGACTTTTCGCCAGTCCGCAAAGCAATAGACTTGCTTTTTTGGCGATTATTGGGGAAAAATTTTCTAACTCAAATTCGTCCCGAATTGATAGAAAAACACCTTGTTTACCCTTTAGAGGCTTTTCAGGGGGTATTAAGGAGGATTTACTAAATATTTTCTAGGAAAAAAGGGAGTTTTCAAAAATCCCTGACCTTGGCCAATTTTTGGCCATTTGGCAAGGCTATAGACTTGCCTTTTTTGCGATTTGGGTGGAAAAATTTTCTCCTTCAAATTGGACCCAATTTGATAGAAAAACGCCTATTTACCCTTTAGAGGCTTTTCAGGGGGTATTAAGGAGGATTTACTATGTATTTTTTAAAAGAAGGGAGTTTTAAAAAACCCCTGATTTTTGCCGATTTTTGGCCAGTTTGCAAGGCTATAGACTTGCCTTTTTGGCGATTTTTGGGAGAAATTTTCCCCTCCAAATTGGTCCAAATTGGATAGAAAAACACCTTATTTACCCCCTAGAGGCTATTCAGGGGGTATTAAGGAGGATTTACTATATATTTTCTAAGGAAAAGGGATCTTTTCAAAACTCCTGATACTGGCCGATTTTATGCCATTTGGCCAGGCTATAGACTTGCCTTTTTTGCGATTTTGGTGGAAAAATTTTCTCCTTCAAATTGTTCCCAATTTGATAGAAAAACGTCTTATTTACCCTTTAGAGGCTTTTCAGGGGGAATTAAGGAGGATTTACTCAGTATTTTCTAGGAAAAAAGGAGATTTCAAAAACCCCTGATTTTGGCCAATTTTTGGCCATTTGGCAAGGCTTTAGACTTGCCTTTTTGGCGATTTTTGGGGAGAAATTTTCTTACTCAAATTGGTCCCAATTTGATAGAAAAACACCTTATTTACCCCCCAAGATGCTATTCAGGGGGTATTAAGGAGGATTTACTATATATTTTCTAAGGAAAAGGGGAGTTTTCAAAACCCCTGATATTGGCCGATTTTTGACCATTTGGCAAGGCTATAGACTTGCCTTTTTTGCGATTTTAGTGGAAAAATTTTCTCCTTCAAATTGGTCCCAAATTGATAGAAAAACGCCTTATTTACCCTTCAGAGGCTTTTCAGGGGGTATTAAGGAGGATTTACTAAGTATTTTTTAGAAAAAGGGAGTTTTAAAGACCCCTGATTTTTGCGATTTTTGGCCAGTTTGCAAGGCTATAGACTTGCCTTTTTGGCGATTTTGGTGGAAAAATTTTCTCCTTCAAATTGGACTCAATTTGATAGAAAAACATCTATTTACCCTTTAGAGGCTTTTCAGGGGGTATTAAGGAGGATTTACTAAGTATTTTTTAAAAGAAGGGAGTTTTAAAAAACCCCTGATTTTGGCCGATTTTTGGCCAGTTTGCAAGGCTATAGACTTGCCTTTTTAGCGATTTTTGGGAGAAATTTTCCCCTCCAAATTGGTTCAAATTGGATAGAAAAACATCTTATTTACCCCCTATAGGCTTTTCATGGGGTATTAAGGAGGATTTACTATATATTTTCTAAGGAAAAGGGGACTTTTCAAAACCCCTGATATTGGCCGATTTTATGCCATTTGGCCAGGCTATAGACTTGCCTTTTTTGCGATTTTGGTGGAAAAATTTTCTCCTTCAAATTGTTCCCAATTTGATAGAAAAACGTCTTATTTACCCTTTAGAGGCTTTTCAGGGGGTATTAAGGAGGATTTACTAAGTATTTTCTAGGAAAAAGGGAGATTTCAAAAACCCCTGATTTTGGCCAATTTTTGGCCATTTGGCAAGGCTTTAGACTTGCCTTTTTGGCGATTTTTGGGGAGAAATTTTCTTACTCAAATTGGTCCCACTTTTGATAGAAAAACACCTTATTTACCCCCCAAGAAGCTATTCAGGGGGTATTAAGGATGATTTACTATATATTTTCTAAGGAAAAGGGGAGTTTTCAAAACCCCTGACCTTGGCCATTTTTTGGCCATTTGGCAAGGCTATAGACTTGCCTTTTTTGCGATTTGGGTGGAAAAATTTTCTCCTTCAAATTGGTCCCAATTTGATAGAAAAACGCCTATTTACCCTTTAGAGGCTTTTCAGGGGGTATTAAGGAGGATTTACTAAGTATTTTTTAAAAGAAGGAGTTTTAAAAAACCCCTGATTTTTGCCGATTTTTGGCCAGTTTGCAAGGCTATAGACTTGCCTTTTTGGCGATTTTTGGGAGAAATTTTCCCCTCCCAATTGGTCCAAATTGGATAGAAAAACACCTTATTTACCCCCTAGAGGCTATTCAGGGGGTATTAAGGAGGATTTACTATATATTTTCTAAGGAAAAGGGGACTTTTCAAAACTCCTGATATTGGCCGATTTTATGCCATTTGGCCAGTCTATAGACTTGCCTTTTTTGCGATTTTTGGGGAGAAATTTTCTTACTCAAATTGGTCCCAATTTGATAGAAAAACACCTTATTTACCCCCCAAGAAGCTATTCAGGGGGTATTAAGGAGGATTTACTATATATTTTCTTAGGAAAAGGGGAGTTTTCAAAACCCCTGATATTGGCCGATTTTTAGCCATTTGGCAAGGCTATAGACTTGCCTTTTTTGCGATTTTAGTGGAAAAATTTTCTCCTTCAAATTGGTCCCAAATTGATAGAAAAACGCCTTATTTACCCTTCAAAGGCTTTTCAGGGGGTATTAAGGAGGATTTACTAAGTATTTTTTAGAAAAAGGGAGTTTTAACGACCCCTGATTTTTGCGATTTTTGGCCAGTTTGCAAGGCTATAGACTTGCCTTTTTGGCGATTTTGGTGGAAAAATTTTCTCCTTCAAATTGGACTCAATTTGATAGAAAAACGCCTATTTACCCTTTAGAGGCTTTTCAGGGGGTATTAAGGAGGATTTACTAAGTATTTTTTAAAAGAAGGGAGTTTTAAAAAAACCCTGATTTTGGCCGATTTTTGGCCAGTTTGCAAGGCTATAGACTTGCCTTTTTGGCGATTTTTGGGAGAAATTTTCCTCTCCAAATTGGTCCAAATTGAATAGAAAAACACCTTATTTACCCCCTATAGGCTTTTCATGGGGTATTAAGGAGGATTTACTATATATTTTCTAAGGAAAAGGGTACTTTTCAAAACCCTGATATTGGCCGATTTTATGCCATTTGGCAAGGCTATAGACTTGCCCCAATTTTTATTTACCCTTTAGAGGCTTTTCAGGGGTATTTTTACTAAGTATTTTCTAAAAAAGGGAGTTTTAAAACCCTGATTTTGGCCGATTTTTGGCCAGTTTGCAAGGCTATAGACTTGCCTTTTTGGCGATTTTTGGGAGAAATTTTCTCCTTCAAATTGGTCCCAATTGGATAGAAAACACCTTATTTACCCCCTAGAGGCTATTCAGGGGGTACAAAGGAGGATTTACTATATATTTTCTAAGGAAAAGGGGACTTTTCAAAACCCCTGATATTGGCCGATTTTATGCCATTTGGCCAGGCTATAGACTTGCCTTTTTGCGATTTTGGTGGAAAAATTTTCTCCTTCAAATTGGTCCCAATTTGATAGAAAACACCTTATTTACCCTTTAGAGGCTTTTCAGGGGGTATTAAGGAGGATTTACTAAGTATTTTCTAAGAGAAGGGAGTTTTAAAAACCCCTGATTTTGGCCGATTTTTGGCCAGTTTGCAAGGCTATAGACTTGCCTTTTTGACGATTTTGGTGGAAAAATTTTCTCCTTCAAATTGGTCCCAATTTGATAGAAAAACGCCTTATTTACCCTTTAGAGGCTTTTCAGGGGTATTAAGGAGGATTTACTAAGTATTTTCTAAAAAAAGGAGTTTTCAAAACCCTGATTTTGGCCGATTTTTGGCCAGTTTGCAAGGCTATAGACTTGCCTTTTTGGCGATTTTGGGGAGAAATTTTCTTACTCAAATTGGTCCCAATTGATAGAAAACACCTTATTTACCCCTAGAGGCTATTCAGGGGTATTAAGGAGGATTTACTATATATTTTCTAAGGAAAAGGGAGTTTTCAAAACCCTGATATTGGCCGATTTTTGGCCATTTGGCAAGGCTATAGACTTGCCTTTTTGCGATTTTGGTGGAAAAATTTTCTCCTTCAAATTGGTCCCAATTTGATAGAAAAACACCTTATTTACCCTTTAGAGGCTATTCAGGGGTATTAAGGAGGATTTACTATATATTTTTTAAAAAGGGAGTTTTCAAAACCCTGATTTTGGCCGATTTTTGGCCAGTTGGCAAGGCTATAGACTTGCCTTTTTGCGATTTTGGTGGAAAAATTTTCTCCTTCAAATTGGTCCCAATTTGATAGAAAAACACCTTATTTACCCTTTAGAGGCTTTTCAGGGGTATTAAGGAGGATTTACTAAGTATTTTCTAAAAAAGGAGTTTTCAAAACCCTGATTTTGGCCGATTTTTGGCCATTTGGCAAGGCTATAGACTTGCCTTTTTGCGATTTTTGGGAGAAATTTTCTCCTTCAAATTCGTGCCAATTTGATAGAAAAACACCCTATTTACCCCCTATAGGCTATTCAGGGGGTATTAAGGAGGATTTACTAAGTATTTTCTAGGAAAAAAGGGAGATTTCAAAAACCCCTGATTTTGGTCAATTTTTGCCATTGGGCAAGGCTATAGACTTGCCTTTTTGGTGATTTTGGGGAGAAATTTTCTTACTCAAATTGGTCCCAATTTGATAGAAAAACACCTTATTTACCCCCAAGAGGCTATTCAGGGGGTATTAAGGAGGATTTACTATATATTTTCTAAGGAAAAGGAGAGTTTTCAAAACCCTTGATATTGGTCGATTTTTGGCCATTTGGCAAGGCTATAGACTTGCCTTTTTTGCGATTTTGGTCGAAAAATTTTCTCCTTCAAATTGGTCCCAATTTGATGGAAAAACGCCTTATTTACCCTTCAGAGGCCTTTCAGGGGGTATTAAGGAGGATTTACTAAGTATTTTTTTAAAAAAGGGAGTTTTAAAAACCCTTGAATTTTGCGATTTTTGGCCAGTTTGCAAGGCTATAGACTTGCCTTTTTGGTGATTTTGGTGGAAAAATTTTCTCCTTCAAATTGGTCCCAATTTGATAGAAAAAGTATTTTTTAAAGAAAGGAGTTTTAAAACCCTGATGACGCCTTATTTACCCTTTAGAGGCTTTTCAGGGGGTATTAAGGAGGATTTACTAAGTATTTTTTAAAAAAAGGGAGTTTTCAAAACCCTGATTTTGGACGATTTTTGGCCAGTTTGCAAGGCTATAGACTTGCCTTTTTGGCTATTTTGGGAAAAATTTTCTCCTTCAAATTGGTCCCAATTTGATAGAAAAACACCTTATTTACCCCCTAGAGGCTATTCAGGGGGTATTAGGGAGGATTTACTAAATATTTTCAAAGAAAAAGGAGTTTTCAAAACCCCTGATTTTGGCCGATTTTTGGCTATTTGGCAAGGCTATAGACTTGCATTTTTGGCGATTTTTGGGGAGAAATTTTCTCACTCAAATTGGTCCCAATTTGATAGAAAAACACCTTATTTACCCCTAGAGGCTATTCAGGGGTATTAAGGAGGATTTACTATATATTTTCTAGGAAAAGGGAGTTTTCAAAACCCTGATATTGGCCGATTTTTGGCCAGTTGGCAAGGCTATAGACTTGCCTTTTTGCGATTTTGGTGGAAAAATTTTCTCCTTCAAATTGGTCCCAATTTGATAGAAAAACGCCTTATTTACCCTTTAGAGGCTTTTCAGGGGGTATTAAGGAGGATTTACTAAGTATTTTTTAAAAAAAGGGAGTTTTAAAAACCCCTGATTTTGGCCGATTTTTGGCCAGTTTGCAAGGCTATAGACTTGCCTTTTGGCTATTTTGGTGGAAAATTTTCTCCTTCAAATTGGTCCCAATTTGATAGAAAAACATTTACCTTAAGTTTACCCTGATTTTGGCCGATTTTTGGCCAGAGGCTATTCAGGGGGTAATTAAGGAGGATTTACTAAGGATATTTTTTCAAAGAAAAAGGAGTTTTCAAAACCCTGATTTTGGCCGATTTTTGGCCATTTTGCAAGGCTATAGACTTGCCTTTTTTGCGATTTTGGGGAGAAATTTCTCACTCAAATTGGTCCCAATTTGATAGAAAAACACCTTATTTACCCCTAGAGGCTATTCAGGGGTATTAAGGAGGATTTACTATATATTTTCTAAGGTCCCTGTTTGAAGGGAGTTTTCAAAACCCCTGATATTGGCCGATTTTTGGCCATTTGGCAAGGCTATAGACTTGCCTTTTTGGCGATTTTGGTGAAAAATTTTCTCACTCAAATTGGTCCCAATTTGATAGAAAAACGCCTTATTTACCCTTTAGAGGCTTTTCAGGGGTATTAAGGAGGATTTACTAAGTATTTTTTAAAAAAAGGGAGTTTTCAAAACCCTGATTTTGGCCGATTTTTGGCCAGTTTGCAAGGCTATAGACTTGCCTTTTTGGTGATTTTGGTGGAAAAATTTTCTCCTTCAAATTGGTCCCAATTTGATAGAAAAACACCTTATTTACCCTTTAGAGGCTATTCAGGGGTATTAAGGAAGGATTTACTAAGGTCCCATATTTTTTACTAAGGCTAAAAGGGAGTTTTCAAAACCCCTGATTTTGGCCGATTTTTGGCCAGTTGGCAAGGCTATAGACTTGCCTTTTTTGGCTATTTTGGTGGAAAAATATTCTCCTCAAATTGGTCCCAATTTGATAGAAAAACACCTTATTTACCCTTTAGAGGCTATTCAGGGGGTATTAGGGAGGATTTACTAAATATTTTCAAAGAAAAAGGGGAGTTTTCAAAAACCCCTGATTTTGGCCGATTTTTGGCCATTTGGCAAGGCTATAGACTTGCCTTTTTGGCGATTTTGGGAGAAATTTTCTCACTCAAATTGGTCCCAATTTGATAGAAAAACACCTTATTTACCCCTAGAGGCTATTCAGGGGTATTAAGGAGGATTTACTATATATTTTCTAAGGAAAAGGGAGTTTTCAAAACCCCTGATATTGGCCGATTTTTGGCCATTTGGCAAGGCTATAGACTTGCCTTTTTGGCGATATTTGGGGAGAAAATTTTCTCCTTCAAATTGGTCCCAATTTGATAGAAAATCGCCTTATTTACCCTTTAGAGGCTTGTCAGGGGGGTATTTAGGAGGATTTACCAAGTATATTTTAAAAAAAGGGAGTTTTCAAAACCCCTGATTTTGGCCGATTTTTGGCCAGTTGGCAGGCTATAGACTTGCCTTTTTGGCGATTTTGGTGGAAAAAAAACACCTTTTCTCCTTCAAATTGGTCCCTTGATATTGGTCGAATTTGATAGAAAATCGCCTTATTTACCCTTTAGAGGCTTGTCAGGGGGGTATTTAGGAGGATTTACCAAGTATATTTTAAAAAAAGGGAGTTTTCAAAACCCCTGATTTTGGCCGATTTTTGGCCAGTTGGCAGGCTATAGACTTGTCTTTTTGGCTATTTCTGGAGAAAACTTTTCTCACTCAAATTGGTCATAATTTGATAGAAAGACACCTTATTTACCCCCTAGAGGCTATTCAGGGGGTATTAGGGAGGATTTACTAAATATTTTCAAAGAAAAAGGAGTTTTCAAAACCCCTGATTTTGGCCGATTTTTGGCTATTTGGCAAGGCTATAGACTTGCATTTTTGGCGATTTTTGGGGAGAAAATTTCTCACTCAAAGTGGTCCCAATTTGATAGTAAAACACCTTATTTACCCCCTAGAGGGTATTCAGGGGGTATTAAGGAGGATATACTATATATTTTCTAAGGAAAAGGGGAGTTTTCAAAACCCCTGATATTGGCCGACTTTTTGCCATTTGGCAAGGCTATAGACTTGCCTTTTTTGCGATTTTAGTGGAAAGATTTTCTCCTTCAAATTGGTCCCTGTTTGATAGAAAAACGCCTTATTTACCCTTTAGAGGCTTTTTAGGGGGTATTAAGGAGGATTTACTAAGTATTTTTTAAGAGAAGGGAGTTTTCACAACCCCTGATATTGGCCGATTTTTGGCCAGTTGCCAAGGCTATAGACTTGTCTTTTTGGCTATTTCTGGAGAAAACTTTTCTCACTCAAATTGGTCATAATTCGATAGAAAAACGCCTTATTTACTCATTAGAGGCTTTTCAGAGGGTATTAGGAGGATTTACTAAGTATTTTTTTAAAGAAAGGGAGTTTTAAAAACCCTGATTTTGGCCGATTTTTGGCCAGTTTGCAAGGCTATAGACTACTCGAATTGGTCCCAATTTAATAGAAAAACACCTTTTGTACAAGGCTATAGACTTGCCTTTTTGGCCAGTTGGAAAGGCTATAGACTTGCCTTTTTTTGCAATTTTTGGGGAAAAATATTCTCACTCAAATTGGTCCAAATTTTATTTACCCCCTAGATAGAAAAATACCTTCTAAGAAAAAGGAGTTTACCCCTAGAGGCTATTCAGGGGGCTATTAAGGATTTCTGGATTTACTAAATATTTTCTAACCCCCTAGAAAGGGGTATTAAGGAAGATGTTTAAATATTTTCAAAACCCCTGATATTGGCCGATTTTTGGCCATTTGGCAAGGCTATAGACTTGCCTTTTTTGCGATTTTGGTGGAAAAATTTTCTGTTTCAAATTGGTCCCAATTTGATAGAAAAACGCCTTATTTACCCCCTAGCAACTATTCAGGGGGTATTAAGGAAGATGTACTAAATATTTTCTAAAAAAAGGATGTTTCACAACCCCTGATATTGGCCGATTTTTGGCCATTTGGCAAGGCTATAGACTTGCCTTTTTTGTGATTTTGGTGGAAAAATTTTCTGTTTCAAATTGGTCCCAATTTGATAGAAAATTGCCTTATTTACCCTTTAGAGGCTTTTCAGGGGGTATTAAGGAGGATTTACTAAGTACTTTTTAAAAAAGGGAGCTTTTAAAACCCCTGATTTTGGCCGATTTTTGGCCAGTTTGCAAGGCTATAGACTTGCCTTTTTGGCGATTTTTGGGAGAAATTTTCTCCTCCAAATTGGTCCCAATTTGATAGAAAAACACCTTATTTACCCCCTAGAGGCTATTCAGGGGGTATTAGGGAGGATTTACTAAATACTTTCTAAGAAAAAAAGGGAGTTTCACAACCCTTGATATTGGCCGATTTTTGGCCAGTTGGCAAGGCTATAGACTTGTCTTTTTGGCTATTTCTGGAGAAAACGTTTCTCACTCAAATTGGTCATAATTCGATAGAAAAACGCCTTATTTACCCCCTAGCAACTATTCAGGGGGTATTAAGGAAGATGTACTAAATATTTTCTAAAAAAAGGATGTTTCACAACCCCTGATATTGGCCGATTTTTGGCCATTTGGCAAGGCTATAGACTTGCCTTTTTTGCGATATTGGTGGAAAAATTTTCTGTTTCAAATTGGTCCCAATTTGATAGAAAAACGCCTTATTTACCCTTTAGAGCCTTTTCAGGGGGTATTAAGGAGGATTTACTAAATATTTTCTAGGAAAAATGGGAGTTTTAAAAAACCCCTAATTTTGGCCAATTTTTGGCCATTTGGCAAGGCTATAGACTTGCATTTTTGGCGATTTTTGGGGAGAAATTTTCTCACTCAAAGTGGTCCCAATTTGATAGTAAAACACCTTATTTACCCCCTAGAGGGTATTCAGGGGGTATTAAGGAGGATATACTATATATTTTCTAAGGAAAAGGGGAGTTTTCAAAACCCCTGATATTGGCCGACTTTTTGCCATTTGGCAAGGCTATAGACTTGCCTTTTTTGCGATTTTAGTGGAAAGATTTTCTCCTTCAAATTGGTCCCTGTTTGATAGAAAAACGCCTTATTTACCCTTTAGAGGCTTTTCAGGGGGTATTAAGGAGGATTTACTAAGTATTTTTTAAGAAAAGGGAGTTTTAAAAACCCCTGATTTTGGCCGATTTTTGGCCAGTTTGCAAGGCTATAGACTTGCCTTTTTGGCGATTTTTGGGAGAAATTTTCTCCTCCAAATTCGTCCCAATTTGATAGAAAAACACCTTATTTACCCCCTAGAGGCTATTCAGGGGGTATTAAGGAGGATTTACTATATATTTTTTAAGGAAAAGGGGAGTTTTCAAAACCCCTGATATTGGCCGATTTTTGGCCAATTGGCAAGGCTATAGACTTGCCTTTTTGCGATTTTGGTGGAAAAATTATCTGTTTCAAATTGGTCCCAATTTGATAGAAAAACGCCTTATTTACCCATTAGAGGCTTTTCAGGGGGTATTAAGGAGGATTTACTAAGTATTTTTTTAAAGAAAGGGAGTTTTAAAAACCCCTGATTAAAACCCCTGATTTTGGCCGATTTTTGGCCAGTTTGCAAGGCTATAGACTACTCGAATTGGTCCCAATTTAATAGAAAAACACCTTTTGTACCCTCTAGAGGCTATTCAGGGGGAATTAAGGAAGATATACTAAATATTTTCAAAGAAAAAAGGGAGTTTTCAAAACCCCTGATTTTGGCCGATTTTTGGCCA
This sequence comes from Chrysaora quinquecirrha, assembly GCA_014526335.1. NCBI lineage: Eukaryota > Metazoa > Cnidaria > Scyphozoa > Semaeostomeae > Pelagiidae > Chrysaora > Chrysaora quinquecirrha. Next base: position 549,360 of record JACTAT010000315.1, read on the forward strand.
TTTGGCAAGGCTATAGACTTGCCTTTTTGGCGATTTTTGTGGAAAAATTTTCTCCTTCAAATTGGTCCCAATCTGATAGAAAAACAACTCATTTACCCCCTAGAAACTATTCAGGGGGTCTTAATGACGATTTAATAAAGATTTTGTTACAAAAAAGGGAGTTTACAAAAACCCCTGATCTTGGCCGATTTTTGGGCAGTTTGAAAGGCTATAGACTTGCCTTTTTTTGCAATTTTTGGGGAAAAATATTCTCACTCAAATTGGTCCCAATTTAATAGAAAAACACCTTATTTACCCCCTAGAGGCTTATTCAGGGGATATTAGGGAGGATTTACTAAATACTTTCTAAGAAAAAAGGGAGTTTTCACAACCCCTGATTTGGCCGATTTTTGGCCAGTTTGAAAGGCTATAGACTTGCCTTTTTTTGCAATTTTTGGGGAAAAATATTCTCACTCAAATTGGTCCCAATTTAATAGAAAAACACTTTTTTTACCCCCTAGAGGCTATTCAGGGGGGATTAAGGAAGATATAATAAATATTTTCAAAGAAAAAAGGGAGTTTTCAAAACCCCTGATTTCGGTCGATTTTTGGCTATTCGTCAAGACTATAGACTTGTCTTTTTGGCTATTTCTGGAGAAAACTTTTCTCACTCAAATTGGTCATAATTTGATAGAAGAACACCTTATTTACACCCTAGAGGCTATTCAGGGGGTCTTAGGGAGGATTTACTAAATACTTTCTAAGAAAAAAGGAGTTTTCAAAACCCCTGACTTAGGCCAATTTTTGGCAATTTGGCAAGGCTATAGACTTGCCTTTTTGGCGATTTTTGTGGAAAAATGTTCTCCTTCAAATTGGTCCCAATTTGATAGAAGATCCCCTTATTTACCCTTTAGAGGCTTTTCAGGGGGTATTTAGGAGGATTTACTAAGTATATTTTAAAAAAAGGGAGTTTTCAAAACCCCTGAATTTGGCCGATTTTTGGCCAGTTGGAAAGGCTATAGACTTTTTTTTTTTTATTCATATAAAATATTTACGACATAGGCTACGTTCTACTATACTTCCTAATTACAATACAACACTACTGTGACGATGCCATGAGGAGCAAAAACAATGACTACCCCATGGCCATAACATAAAGACATGCAACTAGACAAACAACTACACTACGAGCAATAAATAAGAAAAAAAAAACAAAAAAAATAATGGATACTAAACTGGATTCTGTTTGACATTAGATGTCGGCTAGCATTTGGGAAGAATTGGAGATAATAACCATGAGTGCAGGTTCAAGCCCCTGATTTTTGTCGTTTTTTGTCCTTTTGACAAGCCTATATAAAGACTTGCTTTTTTGGCTGTTTTAAGGGAAATTTTCCTCCCAAAATCAACCTATTTTGATAGAAAAACATTCATTTACCCCCTAGAGGCAGATCAGGGTGTATATAGTAGGATTTTGTTACTATTTTTGAATAAAAAAAGGAGTTTTAAAAACCCCTGATTTTTGCCTAATTTTGGCCAGTCAGCAAGCTATAGCACAGAATAGTGATAAGGCCACAGATAAGAAAGAGGTCCAACTGACGTCGGAATGCTCTGAATTTTAGTGTCATGGATTTTGGAGCAAGGAAACAATTGAAACAAGAAAAGAGAAGACGAAACCCAACAAATAGCCCTTTTCGCCCAAAACAGGAAAGAAGATAGAGAAAACAGCCAAAAATTTTTTCACTTCATTAATTATACTAAAAAGAATCAACAACAACTAAAGAGTTTAATTAGATAATTTTCTCCGTGATTTCATCAGCAGATTCTGAGAAGTTAACATGGATTATATAAGTCTTTTTATTGGCATGAGATGGTGTGGATAATAAAAATAAATAATTTTCAAACACTGTTGAATCAAAGTGTAATTCTCAAGGAAACTGGATGAATAACCGTTTTCTTGGGAGTTAGTTAAACCGTGAGAATGTGCATAGAATTATTAACTTACGGGGCTGAGGTTAGAAATATAGTTAGTTGAAGACCTTTTCTCAAGAAACTAAAAAATTCGCCCAGTACTAAAAGTTTCTTTACATTTTGAGGTTTCAAGAACTGAAAATTTCTTAAGTGGCTCTTAAATATATAAATTAATAACATACACGTTTTTTCTTATAAGAACAAAGTATATAAGAACATAAGGCTTCAGAGGCTGAAATGTTAAGAACATGCTAAGAACAGTACAAGGCTTTGTGAAGCTGGAAACAAAACAAAATCTTCTTTCTTAAATGGCGCTATCCTGTTCTCATCTCTAGAAAACAGGTGAACTATCAATCATTATGACTATATGTGACATTTTTACATGCACGTCCCTTTTCGTAGCAATTACCACCTAATTTGAAAAACAACAGTTTTTTAAAAAGCAAGAAAATTAAGAACATGTTAAGAACATTTTTAGCCTTCAAATCGGAAAAATTAAGAACATTGCATGGCTTTCTTCAATTTCAGTGTTCTTATAAAAAAAACGTGTAGTAACTTCTGCGTAAATGATGCTTTAAATCAATTCAATGATCGTATTTGAATCTTGAAACGTTAAAATGAATACTGTACACGCTCTTTATAAGGAACCTTTGGTCCTAGTTGAGGCTGGAGTTTTTTAATTTTTTCAACAAAAAGAGGCTGACAGTTCCTTATACTGTTCCTTGTCTTGAGAATAACAATTCCTTAAAATTCCTAATTTTTTGGGAATTTCAGCCTCGAGTTTCTGATAAATGGCAATGGGTTCTTATCTTATAAAAACCTGTATGACAGAAGGAGAAGAAACTTTCGAAGCTAAAGAAAATGTTGACTGAAACAAAGCATATTCGGTAAAAATATATTGCAGTTTTTGAGTTACCTTTTTGTCATTCGAGACTGAGCTTCTTTTATATGATACGCGTACATGTTCTTTTTACAAAGAACCTAACGCAAGGCCTAGTTCTTAAAGTTCCTTTTTTTTTAACTCTTTTAAGACGATTGTAGTTCCAAAAGTTCCTTAATAGTTCCTTAATTTTAACTGCACATACAGTTTAATGACTACTGTTCAGAGACATTTGCATGTAAGAAAAGCTCGAAACTACACTTTTTTTTTCAATAAGCAACTTGACTTTGGTCCAGCCCTCAAGAGTTGCTTATTATATCTAGGATTTCAGCCGTCACAGAATGCCTGGTACCCCCTAAAACCTCTTATTTTGGCTCTTTTCTGGCTTCTCAATGTAATTGACAAGTTTGCAAGGATGTACAGTATAAAGAAAGCTATTTCACCAGAAATTTTAGCACAATCTCAGCCCTGCAGCTTCATGGTCGCTTATTGAACAGTTGCTTATTAAAAAAAAAAGTGTACTCAAGGAAACATTTGATATATGCGCAAAGTACAATTTATGTAATTTTCGACTGCAAAGGAATGGAACGGGCTTTCTAATTCTTGATTGTTTGCAGTGATAAAGATATTCAAGAATGAAAAGTTCCTTAGTGATTTTCTCTTTAATAGTGTAAGTTCTTTAAATTTTCGAGCCTTCTACATGTAGGTTCCTTAAAAAGTGGTTCCTTATAAAAAAGCGTGTACTGGAAAGCTTGTTGCATCAGGGGTTGGATAAGCTGGTACTAAACTGTTACTTCCAAAATCTGAACGCCTAATAGTCATTTTTTATGATCTTAACTTTTTCAACATTTCATTCTCATGTACCTCGATTTTTTTCATCACACAAAAAAGTAAACAATAACATAATACATTTATTATATCTAAATTTACTAAAGCTTTAGTGCAAAAAAAGTGTTACTTTTACTACATAATCAGAAGTTTCACAGAGCTTATATACCAATTAAATACAACTAGGCCCCAATTACACGAGATCGGATCCAAATGATATAGGATCCATTTGGAGCTTACCCCATTGTTTGATGTGGCTTTACATGGAATCGGATCAATTGAGAGCAATTAAGCACAGAGATAACGTTTTTGGCCAAATAACGAAGAAAACAAAAGCTGAGTTCAGTCTGCCATGTTGGAATGGCCTCGGATAAACATTTAATCAGTCTCGATTCCTATCTGTGCCCGGATGGATCCGATTCAAACCGTTTAAACGAGACCATTTTGGGATCGGATCCGAATGGGACAGCTTTCGACAGAAATCCAATGATCCCGATGGGTTCGTATTGACCAGGTCTTGTGTCAACACATGGCCTATCCATACCACTTTTGGTGCGGATCCATTTGGTTTCGATCCAGTGTAAACAGGGCCTTAATCAATTCATCTCTACATGTTACACATTCTTGGAAATCCACAGTTAGCTGATATTAGCAAGCACGCTTCATGCTGCAGACCAAGGACCCAGTTGACCACTGATTTCTTAGATAAGCAACTTATGCTCTGTGTTATACAAGTTTACAGTATAGCTGTAGATTATATAATCGCAATCTTAATGTCAAGAAACGAAAAATGTATATACGTACAGTACATCTAGACAGATACTAATCTGTATAATTTAGGCTAAAAGACATTACAGTCATCAATACATTCATGCAGAGCTATTTATAAACATGTCACAACGATTTGTCAATCTTAATGTTTTTTGAGACAATAATTTTGCCCTGTTGGTAGACATCCTTGTTATATGGTGGATAACACTTAAAATTATTAAAGACCTCAAACTTGTCTTGTTCTCTTCAACCAAAAGATCTGTCGATGCCGTTACCATGCTTCGGTGTATCTTATATCAATCTCTTCCAGTTTGTTCAGTTTACTCTGGAAAAAAAAACAAAGATTTAAACAATGTTGACATAGCACTTTTTTTCAATAAGCAACTGGACTTTGGTCCAGCCCTGAAGAATTGCTTAGCATATCTAATATTTCAGTCCTCACAGAATGACTGGTACCCCCTAAAACTTCTTATTTTGGCTCTTTTCTGGCTTTTCAATGTAATTGACAAGTTTGCAAGGATATAAAGAAAGCAGTATAAAGAAGGCAATTTCACCAAAAATTTTAACAAAGCCTCAGCCCTAGTTGCTCATTGACCAGTTGCTTATTAGAAAAAAAGTGTAATGAAATTCTCTTTCTGCAATAAGTTTTGAACATGCACATGTCAGCATAAACATGTCAGCAACTATTCAGAACTTACAAGACACAGTTTATCGCGGTCGAAAGAGCGCTCAAGTCCACTACGAATGTCGATAATTAGTTTTCAACTAATCGCAGGCGTAGACCGGGCCAAGCTTTCCGGAAGTGTGCGAGGACTGGTTGCCGTCCAAAAAATGAACTAGATAGTTGCCACAGCACTTATGTCGACAGGTTGGTTGCGATGAATTAGCTCCAAAAATCGCCGATTATATTCTTAAAGTTCCTTATTTTTGGGGCTCTTTTGAGGCAATTGTAGTTCCAAAAGTTCCTAAATAGTTCCTTAATTTTAACTGCACATACATTGGTCTTAACAATAAAAGAGAGACATTTGCAAAGCTCGAGACTACTCAAAGTAACATTGGATACATGCTTAACGTACAACATATGTTATTTTCGACTGCAATGAATGGAACGGGCTTTCAAATTCTTGATTATTTGCAGTGGTAAAAATATTCAACAATGAAAAGTTCCTTAATGATTTTCTCTTTAGTAGTATAAGTTCTTTAAATTTTCGGGCCTTCTACTGTAGGTTCCTTCTCGGGTTCCTTATAAAGTGGTTCTTTTAAAAGAAAAGCGTGTATACATTATACCGGATAGCTATTGTCGCATCTTGATTTTCATATCGGATGGACTCATTTACACTATACCAGATAGCTGAGATTCAAATTCCAATAGTTAATCCCCTCTCACAAAATAATGTCAATTAAATTCAGAGCGGAGCATATCACCTACAAAACGGAGTGAAAATCACATCCATTTTTGGAGTGTTTCGTGTCGGATAGCTAGCTCCAAGTTATCCGGTATAGTGTAAATGGGGTCTCAGTCAGCTTCAAAAGACCAAGATGGAACATGAAAATCTCTGTGTATGCTATTGTCACACTCTGTAGATTAACATGAAAGCTCTCATTCAGAAAGCTAAATAAAAATAGGGGAAAATAATCAATTAATGTAATAACAAACCTTTAGCCCTTCAAAGGCTAGTGCAGACAGCTTGGTACTGTTTAAGTTGAGAAATTTCAAGTTTGGCATCATAGTCAATGACGATAGTCCTTCATCTGTTACAGAAGTTTCACACAGATTCAAGCTTTGCAATGTACTGATGTGTTCGGCTATTGTGTGAAGACCATTGTCATCGAACTGTTGAACAAAGACAAGAATAGTTTAACAGCTAATACACTTATTTTTTTTTTAATAAGCAACCGCTCAATAAGCAACTAGGGCTGAACTGACCTTAACATTAAGCAACTTGAGGGCTCAATTGAATTACTGTAAGAAACTAAGAAGTCAAACAACCAAGCTTATATACTCTTTCTTGTTGTTAGGAAACTATTCGTTCTTATTTTTCGAATTTTGAAGTTCGTTATCACCGTTTTTCCACATACTGTCTTCCAAACGTCGTGTTGTAGGGCCTAACAGTTGACGATTTTGACCCGCGAAGTCAGGGGTAGTTGTTAAGTACAAAAAATGTTAAGCAACTTTTAAGCAACTTTGAGGGCTGAAATGTCTACAATTTTAAGCAACTTTGAGGGCTCAACGAAAATCAAGTTGATTATTAAAAAAAAAAGTGTATTCCAAAACGACAGTTGGAGTGAACGTGTTGGATTAAGCGACGGGTTAATTCTAAAAATAGCGTAAGAGATCTAGCTACGTTCCCCCCATTCTGATCTCGTGTAAACACTCTGGATCGGATCCAAATGGGAACGGCTTACAAAAGAGGCCAGTAAATGTTCGAACTGAGGCAATTTTAATAGGATAGACGACGTTTCAAAGATCTGGGGCCAAAACGATTTGATAATTAAACAAAAAAAGCGCGCGAAAGGCAAGAAATATATTTATTGCCCATGCTCTGCATTGTGAATCCGCTTTGAGAACGTTCCCGTGTAAAAAAAAGCCGATTTGGATCCGTTCCTGTGTAAACGCCCCTCAAAAACAGGAACGGATCTATTTTGGTCCGATCCCAAATGGGTCGGTTCCCGTGTAAACGCCCCTCAAAAACAGGAACGGATCTATTTTGGTCCGATCCCAAATGGGTCGGTTCCCGTGTAAACGCCCCTCAAAAACAGGAACGGATCTATTTTGGTCCGATCCCAAATGGGTCGGTTCCCGTCAGTGGCGTGGTGGCTCCACATCGGCTGGGGGGCACAAACTCTATTTTGGTGCCCCTAGAAAAAAATTGTCGTTTGTACAATTCAATTCAATTAACTTTTTAAATACAACTTAGGCAAAAGGCAAAAATGCAAACCCGATAAAGAACTTGTAACTTTTATTACTAATGGTAAGATATCTTAATACAAGCATTCAATTAGAACATTCAGTTCAGCGTTCAAAGAAGTGCTTTTGACAGTTCTTGAGAACCATGCCCGAAAGTGTCAATTAATTCACCATAATCAAGGGACCAAAAAATACCATAAAATAGTCATTACCATTCACCATAAAATAGGCGCCCCTTTGGGGCGCTGCTATGCCAAGTGGGTTATTGTCACTCACGTGTGTTTCCAAAGAGCTTTTGGCGCCCCTTTGAAGAGTTGGAGCGCCTTCGGCGCCCCCTGATTTTCCGTCGCTGGGGGGCAAGTGCCCCCTCTGCCCCCCCGGCCACCACGCCACTGGTTCCCGTGTAAACGCCCCTCAAAAACAGGAACGGATCTATTTTGGTCCGATCCCAAATGGGTCCGTTCCTGTGTATACGCCCCTCAAAAACAGGAACGGATCTATTTTGGTCCGATCCCAAATGGGTCGGTTCCCGTGTAAACGCCCCTCAAAAACAGGAACGGATCTATTTTGGTCCGATCCCAAATGGGTCGGTTCCCGTGTAAACGCCCCTCAAAAACAGGAACGGATCTATTTTGGTCCGATCCCAAATGGGTCCGTTCCCGTAATCTAATCAATTTCTCGGTTCTTCTTGTTGAGATTTGTTGGATTTATTGAGAATTACAAAGATTTATATAGGGATTTCTTCAATTTGTTTAGATTTTCGAAACTTTCCAAACAAAAAGTTTTGGGTTCGGTCAACACACCAACACACAAGCTTTTCTTTTAATCTCTGTCAAAAATGGTCCTGCATTGGCGAAGTAGCTAAAGCACCAAATTTTGAGCAAATTTGTAGTATTTATAAGATTCTTAGGATTCATGAGGATTTATCATCAAGGTGTACGAAATGTACGACGTGTTAAGCCCCTCGGGATTAAGAATGACTTTCCTAATTTTAACTGCACATTCAGTGTCATAACAATAAAAGAGAGACACTTGCATGTAAGCAAAGCTCGAGACTTCTCAAGGAAACATTTGACACATGCGTAACGTACAATTTATGTGATTTTCGACTGCAAATGAATGGTAACCGCTTTCTAATTCTTGATAATTTGCAGCGGCAAAAGCATTGAACATTGAAAAGTTCCTTAATGATTTTCTCTTTAGTAGTATAAGTTCTTTCAATATTCGGGCCTTCTATATGTTGGTTTCTTATAAAGTGGTTCTTTATAAAAAAAGGCAAGCACTGAGAAGAAAAAAGAAAAATCTGGTGATGAGGAAGTACCAGTTTCCCACAGAACAAGACATGAAATAAAAAAATCACATATATTTAGGACCCGTTGTTGAGGAGAGATTTTTCTGTCTGTTATTCCGTGTATCCTTTTGCAATTTTGAGAGTGGGGAAAAGGGCCGGCGATAAGGATTACAGTAGCAAAGGAAGCAACGTCAAGCTTTCAGATGGCGTGTTCAAAGCCCTGTAAATTAAAGAGGGAGAGACAAAACTTGAGATTTTGTTCAAGAGCAGCGAAGCCCGAGGGATGACTGAGCTTGACTGGGGAACAGTGAAAACATTAATGAACAAAGTGTTAAAGCCGAAGGATTGATGAAGCAGTTTGCTCTAATAGGCTTGTGGAGTGGTGTGCTTTCTTAATTGGTGTTCAGATTATAAAAACTCTCCGTATTCAATTTTGCAACGAAAAAACTCGTTAACAGCAACAAAACGATACAAGGAAAAATTGAGGGAACTTGCTTTCCGTAGCCGCAAGAGATCTACATTGATCTGAATAAGTTTATACGATACTTTCACAATGTGTCAACAGTCCTTAGTGTCATTTGGAAAACACAAACTAACTAATATACAAGACAGT
>JACTAT010000315.1:559097-595569 GCA_014526335.1 Chrysaora quinquecirrha
GCTGCGACAGAAGTTCTGCCACAATCAACTTGCGTGATAAGTTCAATCAATGTATTGTTTGTTTCAAGTCAATTTATCCAGATATGTATTAACGAAATTATTTCCTTCCCTCAGTGTGCATACAACAGGAGCAAGTTGTCCACATCCAAGAGTTCTTCCAAATCTTGTGGCTGTTTCTCTAGCAGCGTTTTACTCCGTTTATGATGAAAAGACAGACATGTATGTAGATTTTCTTTGTAAATCTCTCTTCTAATAAATACAGGGTGTTCCGAAAAAAAGGAACCCGCTTTAGAAATTTTTTTGCGAACCGTAGCTTCAAGGACAATAAAATTTTCTCATAAAACTTACTGTGTAAGTACACTCGTGCGAGTAAAAGGATAAGTTCTCATATTTCATCTTCACCAAAATATGCTATAATGAATTTCATTGATAAAAAAGCATGTGCACAAACTGTATGCACATTTCGTGCAATTGAGGATTTTTTGTTGCTGGGATAAGGACGAGCAAGGGTTTATTGATACAACAATTGGCTACTTTAGGCCAAAGATTTGAAGAATGATTGATTTACACCGACAAAATTGTTAAAAAATTGTTTATGGCTAGTTGTGCTTTTTAAAGTACACATTTGACTGTTCTTTGTGTTGACAAAAAATACTGTTTCAAAAGTTTTGTTTCTTCCTAGTGTTATTCATGATGTCAGCATAATTCTCATTCCTTCAGAAACATGAGTACCAAATGTGATGCTCGAAAATTAAATTTTGACTTTGGTATGAAAGTTTCTTTACCGGGTTCCTTTTTTCGTAACACCCTGTTTATGCATCTCTTTACAATGCATTCTTATAGGACCTTCTTCTACGCCTTCTTTTTTCTGGAGACTTGCTGGAGATCGAAACCCCGTTCTTTTGCACATATCTGGGGACCGTCGGAGACTTTCTAGGCTCCAAACTTTCCTGACTCCAGAGCTGGGGAGTTTCGCAGATTTCGCAGAGAAAATTTTCCAAATGAACTTCTCTTAGGTCTTCTGTTTTTCAACAAAGTGCATTTTTGATGTATTGCACCGGAAGCCTCCGAAGCCTGCAGGAGAGATGAAATTCCCAAAAGAACGCACCCTTAGGAGATATCGGATGTATCATCCTGAATACCAAAGGTCCTATCTTTATCGCAACTCCAATGTTCCGAGCTTTCTGCCTTTTTGTGACATGCTTTTAAGAGTTGAATGAAAGATGAAAAGAAAAAAGGTGACACGTAAGCTCTTTATCTGCTCTTTCAAAGATAAATAGGCCTAAAGAGAAATTTAAAAAATTGAAAGCGTGTCAACTTACTACTTTCGATCTAGGATATTTATTATTGACTCTGTTTAAATTGATCAGCCCATCTATCAACTGAAATTGTTTTGGATGTCCCTAACACACTAGCTAATAACACGCTAGCTTAAATTTAAAGTAAAACTCAGACATATGCCAATTTCTCCTGACTTTTCCAAATAGATTTAATGCCCACCCGTGCTTGACTTAAGGCAGAAAACTTCATGAGCAGAGCACGATCCTTGAGAAAGCGCCATAATGTTGTCAGTGGTGGTCACAACGCTGTCTGTTTCAAATGGTTATGTTTTTTCTGAGGTGCCAAGATATTTCGTAATAACTAAACGAATATACATTTCTTGAGCCTCTTCCTACTTGATCAACTATATACGAGATTTAATAGTCTATTAAAATAAAATGTTCTGTTATGTTGTGTTATTTACCCTGATCGTTACATAACGAAAAGATCACGAAAAGTTGATGACCACTGTATATGTAAAGACATATGGTTCTACTGGGTTTTCAAACTGTTCTTTAAAGCTTTTTTTCCTGTGATGCAGTACTTTTAATTTTTTTCAGGAATGAAGAAGAAAGGTCAAGACTGCTCTCGTGTTTCCAGTGGGTTTTGAAAGAGCTGTAAGTTTTTTCTAGCTTCATGAAAGTCTTATACTTGTTTTTCATCTGCATCTCAATAAGTGTTTTGAAAAGTTAACCAGATATCCAAGCGTCGAGTCTCTATAATACTGTAAGCAACAGCTGAAACATGTTTTGACATACCTGCAAGCTTTTTCTATCTGACACTCCACACACCAAAATAATTGACTAAGGCGGAGTTTATACCCAGGTGGGGATCGAAGAAGAACCAATCAAAAATAAACGCTGAGTTTGCATTGAGTTTTAAGCACCAATCAGCTTGCAGGATAAAGCGGAAAGACCAATAGGATTGATTAAAGAGTCAAAATAAAAAACGGATGCTTTCTGTCTCCACAAAACAATTCTTTTAATTTTGATGTGGACAGATTCAAAAACTCCTAAATGAAACAAACATCTTGCTTTGTCAATTATTTTAAAACAAACCGCATCTGCGTATTATTAACTCCGCCTTGTCAAGTGGTTCAGACTGTTTCTGGCCTTAGTACTCTGAGGAGTGTCGGACGAAAATAGCTTTTAAGTATGTCTAAAAAGGATTCCGCTGTTTCTTGAAATTTTGTATTTTTTTTTAGAATTAAATATCCTGATTGGCTACCTTGTCTCTCAACACTTTTGCAAGCAGTGCCTTTTCCTAGGAAGTAAGTTTCCCTATTGCTTTCTGTTTACAGGCATTATATTGGCACAGTGTATACATACAAACTGCTTATTTTTCATCTATAAATTCTTTAAAATTTGGTTCTTTTCCAGCATATTAAATGTTATTATGTCGTACTTTTAGGGCATTAGAGGACGCTAACTTTTCAACGTAAGTTGGTTATATATTTGATCTATCCTTTTGTCTATTTAAGTTTATTTCATTTATTACTTTATTTTAAATTCATTTATTTATTCAAATTTATTTCAGATCAAGTTATCAACATAACGTGTTCCTTAGGCCATGGCCAAACGATCAAACATTGTTGATCCAACATTTGAAATTTGCTTGTCCAGCAAAATGTTTGACCGTTTGGCCACGTCAAAAAACATTCCTCGTCCAACATTTTTTGCGTGGATCAAGCAAAAGATGTTTTTGAACTGTTTTCAAAAACATCACGCCACAAATCTTGCTCATTATTGCTTGTCAAGCAATGTTTGATCGTTTGGCCGCCCTTCCAACATTGCTTGTCAAACATGTCTTTTGTTTTGACAACTGCAACAACTTGCTTCACTACCAAGCATAATTTCTTAGCAACAAGGCGTTCGTGCTTGTGCAAGCATTTGATAGCGATGTTTTTGCACGTGGCCAAACGGTCAAACATTTGTTGTAAAGCAATTTTGAAATTTTGGAGCAACAATGTTTGATCGTTTGGCCAGGGTCTTATCTGTAACGAAAGCTTGCTTTTTTTAATCATTGCTTGTTTTAAAGTCCTTGTCTTCTTCTTATTATCAGCCAATGTTTTTCTTTGCAGAGGACTGACGGATGTCGTCAAAGTTTTTGCATCTGACAAAAGATGTGAGGTAAGCTACTGTGCACTATTTTTTGTATTTTCTTAATTCTAAAATCGTACGAAGAATGTCATTTCCGCATCTGAAATACATGAGCTTGTAACTTAGTTTTAAGATTTTTATATCAAAAACGCTTTTTGTTACGAATATATTCAATGGCAAGAAAAGGCTTTGCAGACCAGGTCGAATCCAGTTTCTGTTTTCTGTCGTTATTCTTTTATTGATAAATACAACAATGAATATATTTTCATGAATGGCAAACACCAAGGTAGTTTTTTCCACAAGTGACATGCCATAATAGAGGCTTTTGCAAAAATTGGCGGCTGTTTCTACCCTTCGTTTTGTTTTTAATAAGGATTTCCGGTGGGAGTTCTGGGAATAATTTCCTTAGTTACGCTGCAGCTAACAAAACTGCCGCCACCCGGGTCTGCCACCTTTTGCGAGCCTCTGGTGGTGGGATTTGATCGCTAGACTGCACGATCAGAGAGCAAACGACAATCCTGCTGAGCTTAAGAGGTCAATGAAGTCGGCAAATAACTCTCCAAGTCATACAGCCTCTCAGCTCTCTGATCTTGCAGTCCATGGTTCAAACCCCATCAATTGTGGCATGCCACTTGGAAACATAAGCAATAATGAATAATACTTCAGGCTATCGGCAAAGCGTGACCATCATTTATATTTTGATTTAGGTTCATCAGAATATCCTACCAATTCGTGAAGGAAAACAAGGTTGGATTCACCACTTTGCCCCAGATGGACTTTGCTGCCATGATGATGCTGAAGTTTTTGCATACATTGTAAGTTTAAATAAAATTCTTTGTTTTAAAGATCCTTTTGTATTGGTATCTTAAGCCCTGACCCTTTACTTTCCATCATTTCACTCAATATTCCAAACGTTATTGTCTATTTAAATGTTGACAACGTTTGCCTATCTTGTTGGGTAAGTCAACGTCATGCTTAGTGAAGTTTTGATCAGAATAAAAACCTCGCCAGACATTTCGGTATTGGCTTTATGAAGCCAACCGAGTCAACAAATGTTAGCTCCACGAATGCCTAATAATTAAGGCACCCGATTTTGGTGCGTAAGAACGAAACAGCATTCTGACTTTATAAGAAGCTTATGAAGACAATTTTCGTTTATTCGAATATAAACGTGATCCGAAAGCAGACGCAAATAGGAAATTTCAAATATTGTTCCCTTGCTCTTCAACGAAGACCAACTCTGTCCCGCTGCAGCTTAATACATACAAAATTGAATTATAAGTGTAAGACCCTGGCCAAAAGATCAACGGCCTTCGCCAAACATCTGCAGTTTGTTTATCAAGCAATTTTGGAAGATTTGGCCACGACAGAAAACATTGCTTGACAAGCAGAAATAAGCAGAATTCGTTGCACGATGTTTTAAAAACATTGCTTGATGCAAGCAAAATGTTTGGCGAGCATTGTTTACGATTTGGCCAAACGGTAAAACATTTTGCTTAACAAAAAAATTTGAAATGTTTGAAAAACAATGTTTGACCTTTTGGCCGAGGCCTAATGCTGGCAAAGACGAATCATTTCATCTCGAATTTGGTCCATTCTTCAGAACCAAGCAAGTGTTTACATGATCAATGATATTAGTGATATAATACAATGGTCAATGAAAATTGAAAAATGATTACTTGTAAATATTGTTAGTGTATAAGGCCAAATAAGAATTTGTGATCATGTGATATGATTCTAACTGCATTCGTTTCGGTACCTTAGGCCAGGTACCAACCTTACACGAATATTGTTTTTAATTCCACTGCCTACTACCCTGGTATTGATTGTACAATGTTGCATTCTTAAGATGTATCATTTAATGAGCTGTTGTGGAAAGCGGAAGAAGACATTGATGGGTCTGGAGCAAAGCATGCATAGTGCATTTGTTTTGATGGCTATCAGAGGCGATGAAAACTGCATCCAGGTAAACAAATCTAGTGTTTTCGAGTAGCAATTGAATGATCTGATTCATGAGCAATTAAATGCTGAAACTGCTTGTTAGCCTTGGCGATGTTAGAAGGCAGTAGTCTAACCTTACGAATTTTTGTATAAAATTCCCTTGTTTTATCTTTCCCTCTTCTATAGTCTTGTACAGAGCTTGAAACTCATAATCAAAAACGTGATCTTCGCTTTCTTTGTTACATAGCCCCTCTATGTAAACAGTGTAAAGGATACGCGATAGGAAGCAATACAGCAACAGATAGGAGCTAAATCACCCTGTACAATATATGTGCAGTACCGTGGGGATGTTTAGTACCGTGGCGGATGTTCAGTACCGTGCACAGTACTGAATATCCCCCACGGTACTCAGAGATGCATCCCCGCACGACATATGACATGCCCCCACGGTACTGAGCATCTCGCACGGTACTGCACATGCATTGTACAGGGTGTAAATAAGAACTGTGAAACTTGATAGAATCTTCCTTCGCTTTTCCTGAAGTACTTTTCTATTACTTATCAGAATCCATTATTTGTACTGTTGTATCTCTTTATGTAGCTATAGTGGATTCTTTTCTTTTTAATTAACCATAAAATATCGCGACAAAAAGCTTATTAAAAGCGCTTAGCCTTTCGTATAAATGCTATCTTTTATGCTATCTATTTTGTGCTTTTATGCTTCCGTTGCATCTGTTGCTTTATAAATTTTAGGCACTTACATTGCTGCTTGACTTTGAGTTGGTTGATGATGAAGATGAAAAACAACAGATTATTACCGCCTTACAGACATCAGAAAATGGAAGGATTCAATATGAAAAATTATGTTCAAAGAAGGAAAAGTTTAGAGAAATGGTATTGTTGTATACGTTATTTTTCGATACATTTTTTGATTCACCGTCATTAATATTTAGTAAGTTAAAATCTAAAACGCAAGATAACACAATACGGTAACAGATGATAGCGATCAAAAATAATACAATGACAAACATAACAATATCATGCTATCATAGCAAGTTATTGTACATATATCCCCATGTTCCGGGCTGCACCTCTGTTGTGCAATCTGATTGGCTGAAAACGGTAGAATGCGACGAAATGATAGGGAATTATAATCCAGAATGCCCTATAATATGGACCAGACAATAAAGCTGGGAAACGTGGAATGAGTGGGAATCGACGGAACTGAAGGGAACCTAGGGAATATTCTGAAACAAAGTGGGAATAACTTGAAATCGGAGAGAACAAATGCGAACTAAGTGGGAATTGGTAGGAATAAATGGGAATCAGAGGTTACAAGGGGGAAAAAAGGGAGAACCACTGGGAAAGATAAAAGAATTGCTGAGAACGAGTGCGGGGGAAAGCAGGAACAACACCTGAAAGAGCTATGATCACATGAAACAAGTTGGAACAACGTGGGTATTCATGTATTGCAAGCTGCAAGCTGATAGACTGATCTCAAGGTTGTTTGGGCTGATCTCATTCTTCAAACATGGCTAATGGGTACCTTTAATTATGCTTAGAACGCAGCACTTAATGGCTTGGTTGTAATGGCTTCAAATACGACTTTCGTAATCATCGGGAGTCATTACCATGCCCTGTCCGTAGGTTAATAAGCCATATAGCTCGGTTTTGTACTGACGGCTTCGGGTAAATATTTTCTGGTATTGCCCTCAGAAGCAGTTATTATAGACTTAATAATAATCTAGTTTCGTTGCATCCTGCCCTTGGTTTGGAATATTCACCTTTAACTAATGGCAACGAGCTGACTTGCACTTTTTGTATAGCTACTATTCTACTTTGATTGACTTTTCTTTACATTTTATAGAGACTGCAAGACGGACCAAAGCATTTAACTTTGCCTACAAAATCTACCGTAAGTACAAAAACGCAAAATAACAGATTAACAATAAATTTTAATGAACAAAACAATAGTTTCTCCATCGGTTCCATTTCAATCTAAGGCTCTTGTGTTAAAATTTAGGGGGCTATGAAATTTGTTCCATTTTTATGTCCGAAGGACATATTAAGAGGGTGTTCGTTGTTATAGGCATATAGGTATATAGGCATATAGATGCTTTTTCCTGCCAAAACGTAATAAAAGATAAACCACAAATACTAGGATGTAAACTTTGAAGTCGCCGAATAAGATATACCCTTTATATATTATGATTACACGTGGTTACCCTTGGTTACCCTTGCTAAATCCATATAAAAAGCATATAGAATCATTGTTACCCGATGGTTACCCGTACGTTCTAGACTCTATGCTATGTTTGCATTAAGAAAAACCTTTGTCGAACAAAACAGCTTCGTAATATTAAGAGTGTGGCTTTAGTGCGTGTCAGTTTTCGATTTTCACCGAACTCATATGCTCCTTGATCATTGAACAAGGGTTTCAATGAAAAATCAATATTTTGTAACATCTTTTTGAACATCCTTTCAATAATATGATATACAGACAATCGTGAACAAAATATATTGCAACGGCCTAAATTAGTTTTGCTATTATCTATTGATTCCCCATTCCCCCCCCCCCCGTTACAATGTTGTTTCGTACAAAAGTTGTCTTGCTCTACCATCAACATTGTTTTGGGGGTAAAAGGAGGAAGAATTGGAGTTATGGAAGTAGAAAATCAATGGAATAATCCATATTACTTGGAGAAAATGCCTTGTTCCAAATATTTTGTCCAAGATTGTAGAAACTTCGGTAGGCCTATTACTTTTGCAAGGGCTGGAGCTAAATGATCGGCGAACTTCCTTCGAATTGAAACACCCTGAAACATCAAACAAAACAATAGTTACCGTAAATCCTCGAATTAGCCCCCTGAGGGCTTAATTATTTTTTATTATTTTGGAGGGGGCTTATTCGAGGTGGGGACTTAGGGACCATATACACTGGCAACTTTCTTACATTCTTCTACAGATTATGCCAATTAGCACCTTGATGCGCAGTGTACATGGTCGATTTTAGGAAATTTTCCTTAATTTTTCACAAGTAAGGATCAAAGGGCCGACCAATTAAGTTAGGGATGCTCTCGAGCATCCCTTATTTTCTTATTTCTGTCAGCGCGGATTAACACTGTCCTCATGTGTGTCTGATCGTTCTTATAAGTTCTGATTTTTTCTATGTTTCATTCGTTCATTGCTGTATGTGTATCAATTGAACAAAAAGCGAAATGTCTGACGAAGAATTTTTAGTGTTTTTATTAATCTGTGCTTTTTTTATTAGAACAAAATCGACAACGTACGTTACATACATAGAATGATAGCTTTTGCTTATGCGTTTATGGAGTTACGAAATTCACAGTTACGGCAAGGGGCAAGTCAATTTTCTCAAAATGCATATCAGTGTGCCGATCTAAACACAAGCAGACATCTTCATCCTGAGTATTGGTAGCACTGAGCACTGAACAAAAATACTATGATGACTTTTCGGAGTTTTTATAAGAGAAAATCGCATCAACACAAATAAACAGATCTGTCATCATGGATTAAAGTAATGGACAGGTGTTACAGCAAAAAAGTAAGAAGGAAACTGAAGAATTTAGCATTTGCTGGAATGTCTCCTACTGTTTTAAGAAAAATCAAGTGCTAGTGTATATGGTCCCTTAAACTAGGGGGACTTGTAAAATTGACAGAAAAGCATTATTTATCGTCGACTTAAAGAATGCATTTCTTCTCGTCATAACTCGATAAAGTACCAATATGGACTCAAAAGGCTAACACCAACATGTCAGGGGTGAAGGCTTATTCGAGGGTGGGGGCCTATTAACACTTTGCCGCTCTATGGTGGGGGCTAATTCGAGGGAGGGCTTATTCGAGGGGCTGAATTCTAGGATTTACGCTATATTAAAACCTGGTACGTTGCTAGTAAATTGCTGTTGTTGTTGCTCTATGATTACTCGGTTTCTATGGTTCCTCAGATGATAGTATGAGTTAGTATCTATCAATATTTGTTTTAACAAATACAAAATAAATATATTAAAATTACAATTAGTAGTAAAAGTACTTCTTTTCTCTGACTTTTATTTGATTTCTATCTTACAGGATCATGATCTTGCTGTTGTATTAAACTCAGGGTCATTTGGCAACTTGGAAAACCTGAATCTTGCTTTTACCAAAGTAACTGGTGCTTGTGCTGAATACCTTATACAGTTGCCTGCATTGTTGCACCTGAATTTGTGGAGCACTCAGGTACTGTCTTGTATATTAGTTAGTTTGTGTTTTCCAAATGACACTAAGGACTGTTGACACATTGTGAAAGTGTCGTATAAACTTATTCAGATCAATGTAGATCTCTTGCGGCTACGGAAAGCAAGTTCCCTCAACTTTTCCTTGTATCGTTTTGTTGCTGTTAACGAGCTTTTTCCTTGTAAAATTGAATACGGAGAAGTTTTATAATCTGAACACCAATTAAGAAAGCACACCACTCCACAAGCCTATTAGAGCAAACTGCTTCATCAATCCTTCGGCTTTAACACTTTGTTCATTATTGCTTTCACTTTTCCCCAGTCAAGCTCAGTCACCCCTTGAGCTTCGCTGCCCTTGAATAAAATCTCAAGTTTTGTCTCTCCCTCTTTAATTTACAGGGCTTTGAACACGCCATCTGAAAGCTTGATGTTCGCTTCCTTTGCTAATCCTTATCGTCGGCCCTTGTACCCACTCTTAAAATTGCAAAAGGATGCACAGAATAACAGACAGAAAATCTCTCCTCGACAACGGGTCCTAAATATATGTGATTTTTTTATTTCCTGTCTTGTTCTGTGGGAAACTGGTACTTCCTCATCACCAGATTTTTCTTTTTTCTTCTCAGTGCTTGCTTTTTTTTATAAAGAACCACTTTATAAGAAACCAACATATAGAAGGCCCGAATATTGAAAGAACTTATACTACTAAAGAGAAAATCATTAAGGAACTTTTCAATGTTGAATACTTTTGCCGCTGCAAATTATCAAGAATTAGAAAGCGGGTTCCATTCATTTGCAGTCGAAAATCACATAAATTGTACGTTACGCATGTGTCAAATGCTTCCTTGAGAAGTCTCGAGCTTTGCTTACATGCAAGTGTCTCTCTTTTATTGTTATGACACTGAATGTGCAGTTAAAATTAAGAAACTATTAAGGAACTTTTGGAACTACAATTGCCTCAAAAGAGGTTCGAAAATAAGGAACTGAAAGAACTAGGCCTTGAGGTAGGTTCCTTATAAAAAAGCTTGTAAAAACTGAAAGAAAAGTCATTCTTAATCCCGAAGGGCTTCACACGTCATACATTTCGTACACCTTGATGATATATCCTCATGAATCCTAAGAATCTTATAAATACTAAAAATTTGCTCAAAATTTGGTGCTTTAGCTACTTCGCCAATGCAGGACCATTTTTGACAGCGATTAAAAGAAAAGTTGGTGTGTTGGTGTGTTGACCAAACCCAAAAACTTTTTGTTTGGAAAGTTTCGAAAATCTAAACAAATTGAAGAAATCCCTATATAAATCTTTGTAATTCTCGATAAATCCAAAAAATCTACACTGGAACGGATCCAAATCGGCTTGCGTTTACACGTGAAGGTTCTCAAAGCAGATTCACAATGCAGAGCATGGGCAATAAATATATTTCTTGCCTTTCGCGCGCTTTTTGTTTAGTTATCAAATCGTTTTGGCCCCAGATCTTTGAAACGTCGTCTATCCTATTGCAATTGCTTCAGATCGAACAATTACTGGCCTCGTTTGTAAGCCGTTCCCATTTGGATCCGAACGGGAACGTAGATCTTGTACGCTATTTTTAGAAGTGATACACCCGTCGCTTAAGGGACCGTTCATTATTTATACAGGGGTTGGTACTGAAGCGAAATGGGTTGGGTAAGCAAAATTTTACACATCAAAATGGTTGGGTACAAAAAATTTTGACCCTGAAATTTGGTTGGGTAAAAAAATCTGAAACTAAACGAGCGGGTCCAAAATAATAATAAAAATGTTTAATTTGAAGAAGTCGGTCACTTTCATCATCAGATGATAGTTCATTTTCTGAACTTTTGCAGAGAAAGGTTGTCCAAGAACTATTCTTCATCTCCAGTCCCATTTTCTTCTTCAGCTTCCATTCTTTCTTTAAAGGTCACTGTTTGTTTCATCAGAATTTTTATTTGATTATTTGATTATTTATTATTTCTTGATACAAACAATGAATTCATGAAGCTTTGTTATTGTTAAAGATATTGATTTGTGGTTGGGTAAAAGAATATTTCTCCTCGTTTTTGGTGGGGTAAGATTTTTTTGAAAATCGAACTGGTTGGGTTGTTATTTTTTTCATATAAATTTCTACTTGCTTCGGTACCAACCCCTGCATAAATAATGAACGGTCCCTAATCCAACACGTTCACTCCAACTGTCGTTTTGCAGCATGAACTTTTAAAATATCCTTGTTTTTGTTCAACAGTTCGATGACAACGGTCTTCACACAATAGCCGAACACATCAGTACATTGCAAAGCTTGAATCTGTGTGAAACTTCTGTAACAGATGAAGGACTATCGTCATTGACTATGATGCCAAACTTGAAATTTCTCAACTTAAACAGTACCAAGCTGTCTGCACTAGCCTTTAAAGGGCTAAAGGTTTGTTATTACATTAATTGATTATTTTCCCCTATTTTTATTTAGCTTTCTGAATGAGAGCTTTCATGTTAATCTATAGAGTGTGACAATAGCATACACAGAGATTTTCATGTTCCATCTTGGTCTTTTGAAGCTGACTGAGACCCCGTTTACACTATATCGGATAACTTTTGGAGCGTCTAGGAGCTATCCGACACGAAACGCTCTAAAAATTGATGTCATTTTCACTCCGTTTTGTAGGTGATATGCTCCGCTCTGAATGTAATTGACATTCTTTTTGAGAGGGGATTAACTATTGGAATTTGAATCTCAGCTATCTGGTATAGTGTAAATGGGTCAATCCGATATGAAAATCAAGACGCAACGATACCTATCTGGCATAATGTAAACACTTGCCCTATCCGATATAAGTTAAGGCAACGCGCGGCGCTCTAACAGCTATGCGTTACAGTGTGAACGGGGCCTGAAAAGCGGAATTAAGGAACATCCACCCTCGGCTATTACTAATAGAGGCTTCCGCAAAGATGGCGGCTGTCTCTTTTCTTTGTTTTTATTAAAGATTTCCAATGGGAATTCTAGAAATTATTTCTTCACTCAAAACTAGTTGCTGACCGCTGATCGGCGATTTTTTGGAGCTAATTCATCGCAACTGACCTGTCGACATAAGCGCTTTGGCAACGATTTCCTTTTTTTGGACGGCAATTAGTCTTCGCTTACTTCCGGAAAGCTTGGCCCGGTCTACGCCTGCGATTAGTTGAAAACTAATTATCGACATTCGTAGTGGACTTGAGCGCTCTTTCGACCGCGATAAACTGTGTCTTGTAAGTTCTGAATAGTTGCTGACATGTTTATGCTGACATGTGCATGTTCAAAACTCATTGCAGAAAGAGAATTTCATTACACTTTTTTTCTAATAAGCAACTGGTCAATGAGCAACTAGGGCTGAGGCTTTGTTAAAATTTTTGGTGAAATAGCTTTCTTTATACTGTACATCCTTGCAAACTTGCCAATTACATTGAAAAGCCAGAAAAGAGCCAAAATAAGAGGTTTTTACCGTTTTAGGGGGTACCAGGCATTCTGTGTGTGCTTAAATATTAGATATAGTAAGCAACTCTTGAGGGCTAGACCAAAATCCAGTTGCTTATTGGAAAAAAGTGTATGTCAACATCGTTTAAATCTTTGTTTTTTTTTCCAGAGTAAACTGAACAAACTGGAAGAGATTGATATAAGATACACCGAAGCATGGTAACGGCATCGACAGATCTTTTGGTTGAAGAGAACAAGACAAGTTTGAGGTCTTTAATAATTTAAGTGTTATCCACCATATAACAAGGATGTCTACCAACAGGGCAAAATTATTGTCTCAAAAAACATTAAGATTTGACAAATCGTTGTGACATGTTTATAAATAGCTCTGCATGAATGTATTGATGACTGTAATGTCTTTTAGCCTAAATTATACAGAGTAGTATCTGTCTAGATGTACGTATATACATTTTTCGTTTCTTGACATTAAGATTGCGATTATATAATCTACAGCTATAAACTTGTATAACACAGAGCATAAGTTGCTTATCTAAGAAATCAGTGGTCAACTGGGTCCTTGGTCTGCAGCATGAAGCGTGCTTGCTAGTACCAGCTAACTGTGGATTTCCAAGAATTTGTAACATGTAGAGATGAATTGATTAAGGCCCTGTTTACACTGGATCGAAACCAAATGGATCCGCACCAAAAGTGGTATGGATAGGCCATGTGTTGACACAAGACCTGGTCAATACGAACCCATCGGGATCATTGGATTTCTGTCGAAAGCTGTCCCATTCGGATCCGATCCCAAAATGGTCTCGTTTAAACAGTTTGAATCGGATCCATCCGGGCACAGATAGGAATCGAGACTGATTAAATGTTTATCCGAGGCCATTCCAACATGGCAGACTGAACTCAGCTTTTGTTTTCTTCGTTATTGGGCTAAAAACGTTATCTCTGTGCTTAATTGCTCTCAATTGATTCGATTCCATGTAAAGCCACATCAAACAATGGGGTAAGCTCCAAATGGATCCTATCTCATTTGGATCCGATCTCGTGTAATTGGGACCTAGTTGTATTTAATTGGTATATAAGCTCTGTGAAACTTCTGAGTATGTAGTAAAAGTAACACTTTGTTTGCACTAAAGCTTTAGTGAATTTAGATATTATAAATGTATCTTGTAAATGTTTACTTTTTGTGTGATGAAAAAAATCGAGGTAAAGAGAATGAAATTTTGAAATAATTCAGATCATAAAAAATGACTACTTGGCGCTCGGATTTAAGGCACAGTTTTAAACCACTGAGAGTATCTTCATGAAACTCCCCAAGTTTTTCTAGAATCACTTCAAAATTATATTAGCTCGAAACGTTTTTGTTGTGGAGCACTCATTTTGATGATGTCATCAATTTTCCTTATATGGTAAAAAAATTCAATAAGCAATTTCTATGAAATTACTGTTCTTATATGCCATAAAACGGCAGAACAGTGCCACGTGGCAGCCCAATTCGAACGTCAAAAGATGCGGAACATGTTCTACAATTCTACCAAGTTTCATGACGTTTAGGCTCAACACAGAGATTTTATAATGCCGCGATCTATATGTGATTCAAAAAGCCCAGCTTTTGTAGGGTTAAAGAAACTTTTAGTACTAGGGAAATGCCTTAGTTTCTTCAACTAACTATATTCCTAGCCACAGCCCCGTGAGTTAATCATTCTATGCACATTCTCACGGTTTAACTAACTCCCAAAAAAACGGTTATTCATCCAGTTTCCTTGAGAATTACACTTTGATTCAACAGTGTTTGAAGATTATTTATTTTTATTATCCACACCATCTCATGCCAATAAAAAGACTTATATAATCCATGTTAACTTCTCAGAATCTGCTGATGAAATCACGGAGAAAAGTATCAAATTAAACTCTTTAGTTGTTGTTGATTCTTTTTAGTATAATTAATGAAGTGAAAAAATTTTTTGGCTGTTTTCTCTATCTTCTTTCCTGTTTTGGGCGAAAAGGGCTATTTGTTTGGTTTCGTCTTCTCTTTTCTTGTTTCAATTGTTTCCTTGCTCCAAAATCCATGACACTAAAATTCAGAGCATTCCGACGTCAGTTGGATCTCTTTCTTATCTGTGGCCTTATCACTATTCTGTGCTATAGCCTTGCTGACTGGCCAAAATTAGGCAAAAATCAAGGGTTTTTAAAACTCCTTTTTTTATTCAAAAATAGTAACAAAATCCTACTAGATACACCCTGATCTGCCTCTAGGGAGTAGATGAATATTTTTCTATCAAAATAGGTTGATTTTGGGAGGAAAATTTCCCTTAAAACAGCCAAAAAAGCAAGTCTTTATATAGGTTTGTCAAAAGGCCAAAAAACGACAAAAATCAGGGGGCTTGAAAACTCCCTTTTTTATTCAACAATTGTTACATACTCCAACTAGATACCCCCTAATTTCTTTTAAGGGGTGAATAAAGGGTTTTCTATCAACCCAGGTCGAATTTGGGAGAAAAAATTTTTGGCAAAAAAAAGCCAAAAAGGCAAGTTTATAGCTTGCCAAATGGCCAAAAATGGACCAAAATCAGAGGGCTTAAAACTACGTTAATATAATTACAAAATCCTGTTATATATCCCATAATCCGCTTCTGGGAGGTAAATAAAGTGTTTTTGTATCAAAAAGGTCGATTTTTTGGAAAAAAAATTTCCCGCAAAAAATCATCAAAAAGGCAAGTCTATAGCCTTGCGAATTGGCCAAAAATCTGCAGAAATCTGGGGTCTTCAAAACACCCTTTTTTCTTAAAAAATAGTTAAAAAATCCTACTAGACAACCTTTGATCATCTTTTAGGGGGTAGATATTATCTTTTTCTATCAAAATAGGTCGATTTCGGGAGAAGACATTTCCCGCGAAAAGTTACCAAAAAGACAAGTCTACAGCCTTGCCAAATGGCCAAAAGTCGACCAAAATCAGGGGCCTTGAAAAATCCCTTTTTTATTCAAAAATAATTACAAAATCCTACTATATACCCCTTGATCGTCTTCTAGGGAATAAATAATATGATTTTTTATCAAAATAGGTCAGTTTCGGGAGAAGAGGTTTCCCGGAAGAAATTGCCAAATTGGTAAGTTTATAGCCATGCCAAATGGCCGAAAATCGGCCAAAATCTAAGGTTTTCAAAACGCCCTTTTCTTAAAAAAAGGTTACAAAGTCCTACTAGATACCCCCTGATCTTCTTCTTGGGGCTAAATAAAATGTTTTTCTATCAAAAAAGGTCGATTTGGGAAGAAAACATTTCCCGCAAAAAATCGCCGAAAAGGCATGTCTATAGCCTTGGCAAATGGCCGAAAATGGGCCAAATCATGGGTTTTGAAAACTCCCCTTTTTTCTTCAAAAATAGTTACAAAGTCCTACGAGATACCCCCTAATCTGCCTCTAGGGGTGAAATAAAGGGTTTTTCTATCAAAATAGGCCGACTTTGGAAGAAAAAGTTTTCACCAAAAAATCTCGAAAAAGGCAAGTTTATAGCCTTGCCAAATGGCCAATAGTCGACAAAAATCAGGGGTTTTGAAAACTCCTTTTTTTAGAAAATATTTATTAAAATATTTATTATGAACAATTTGAGTGAGAAAATTTTTACCCAAAAATCGCCAAAAAGGCAAGTCTATAGCTTTGCCAAATAGCCAAAAATTTGCCCAAGTCAGGGGTTATTGAAAACTCCATTTTTCATAGAAAATATTTATTAAGTCCTCCTTAATACCCACTGAATAGTTTCTATAGGGTAAATAAGGTGTTTTTTTCATCAAATTGGGACCAATTTGAAGGAGAACATTTTTCCCCGAAATTCGCCAAAAAGGAAGTCTATAGCCTTGCCAAATGGCCAAAAATTGGCCCAAATCAGGGGTTTTGAAAACAACCTTTTTTCGTAGAAAATATTCATTAAATCCTCCTTAATACCCCCTGAATAGTCGCTATTGGGTAAATAAGGTGTCTTTCTATCAAATTGAGACCAATTTGAAGGAGAAAATTCCTCCCCGAAATTCGCCAAAAAAGCAAGTCTATAGCCTTGCCAAATGGCCAAAAATTGGCCCAAATCAGAGGTTTTTGAAAACTCCCTTTTTTCTCAGAAAATACTTAGTAAATCCTACTTAATACCCCCTGAAAAGCCTATAGGAGGTAAATAATGTGTTTATCTATCAAATTGGGACTAATTTGAAGGAGAAAATTTCCTCCAAAAATCGCAAAAAGGCAAGTCTATAGCTATGCCAAATGGTAAAAAATTGGCCCAAATCAGGGGTTTTTCAAAACTCCATTTTTCTAGAAAATATTTAGTAAATCCTACTTAATACCCCCTGAAAAGCCTATAGGGGGTAAATAATGTGTTTATCTATCACATTGGGCCTAATTTGAAAAAGAAAATTTCCCCCGAAAAATCGCAAAAAAGGCAAGCCTATAGCCTTGCCAAATGGCCAAAAATTGGCCCAAATCAGGGGTTTTTGAAAACTCCCTTTTTTCTCAGAAAATACTTAGTAAATCCTACTTAATACCCCCTGAAAAGCCTATAAGGGGTAAATAATGTGTTTATCTATCAAATTGGGACTAATTTGAAGGAGAAAAATTCTCCCCAAAAATCGCAAAAAGGCAAGTCTATAGCTATGCCAAATGGTAAAAAATTGGCCCAAATCAGGGGTTTTTCAAAACTCCATTTTTCTAGAAAATATTTTGTAAATCCTACTTAATACCCCCTGAAAAGCCAATAGGTGGTAAATAATGTGTTTATATATCACATTGGGCCTAATTTGAAAAAGAAAATTTCCCCGAAAAATCGCCAAAAAGGCAAGCCTATAGCCTTGCCAAATGGCAAAAAATCGGCCAAAATCAGGGGTTTTGAAAACAACCTTTTTTCGTCGAAAATATTTACTAAATCCTCCTTAATACCCCCTGAATAGTTTCTATTGGGTAAATAAGGTGTTTTTCTAACAAATTGAGACCAATTTTAAGGAGAAAATTCCCCCCGAAATTCGCCAAAAAGGCAAGTCTATAGCCTTACCAACTGGCCAAAAATCGGCCAATATCAGGGGTTTTGAAACTGAAAACTCCCTTTTTTCTTAGAAAGTATTTAGTAAATCCTCCCTAATACCCCCTGAATAGTTTCTAGGGGGTAAATAGGGTGTTTTTCTATCAGATTGGGACCAATTTGAAGGAGAAAATTTTTCCACAAAAATCGCCAAAAAAGCAAGTCTATAGCCTTGCTAAATAGCCAAAAATCGGCCAAAATCAGGGGTTTTGAAAACTCCCATTTTTCTTTGAAAATATTTAGTATATCTTCCTTAATCCCTCTTGAATAGCCTCTAGGGGGTAAAAAGGGTGTTTTTCTATTAAATTGGGACCAATTTGAGTGAGAATATTTTTCCCAAAAAATTGCAAAAAAAGGCAAGTATATAGCCTTGCTAACTGGCCAATATGGGCAAAAATCAGGGGTTTTTAAAACTCCCTTTTTTTAAAAAATACTTTGTAAATCCTCCTTAATACCCCCTGAAAAGCCTCTAAAGGGTAAATAAGGCGTTTTTCTATCAAATTGGGACCAATTTGAAACAGAAAATTATTCCACCAAAGTCGCAAAAAAGGCAAGTCTATAGCCTTGCCAAATGGCCAAAAATCGGCCAATATCAGGGGTTTTGAAAACTCCCCTTTTCCTTAGAAAATATATAGTAAATCCTCCTTAATACCCCCCTGAAAAGCCTCTAAAGGGTAAATAAGGCGTTTTTCTATCAAATTGGGACCAAGTTGAAGGAGAAAATTTTTCCACCGAAATCGCAAAGAAGCCAAGTCTATAGCCTTGCCAAGTGGCATAAAATCGGCAAATATCAGGGGTTTTGAAAACTCCCCTTTTCCTTAGAAAATATATAGTAAATCCTCCTTAATACCTCCTGAATAGCCTCTAGGGGGTAAATAAGGTTTTTTCTATCGAATTGGGACCAATTTGGAGGAGAAAGTTTCTCCCAAAAATCGCCAAAAAGGCGAGTCTATAGCCTTGCAAACTGGCCAAAAATCTGCAAAAAATCAGGGGTTTTTAAAACTCCCTTTTTTTGAAAAATACTTAGTAAATCCTCCTTAATATCCCCTGAAAAGCCTCTAAAGGGTAAATAGACGTTTTTCTATCAAATTGGGACCAATTTTAAGGAGAAAATTTTTCCACCAAAATCGCAAAAAAGTCAAGTCTATAGCCTTGCCAAATGGCCAAAAAACGGCCAATATCAGGGGTTTTGAAAACTCCTCTTTTCCTTAGAAAATATAAAGTAAATCCTCCTTAATACCCCCTGAATAGCCTCTTGGGGGGTAAATAAGGTGTTTTTCTATGAAATTAGGACCAATTTGAGTAAGAAAATTTCTCCCCAAAAATCGCCAAAAAGTCAAGTCTATAGCCTTGCCAAATGGCCAAAAATTGGCCAAAATCAAGGGTTTTGGAAAACTCCCTTTTTTCCTAGAAAATATTTAGTAAATCCTCCTTAATACCCCCCTGAAAAGCCTCAAAAGGGTAAATAAGGTGATTTTCTATCAATTCCGGACGAATTTGATTTAGAAAAGTTTTCCCCAATAATCGCCAAAAAAGACAAGTCTATAGCCTTGCCAAATAGCCAAAAATCGGTCAAAATCAGGGGTTTTGAAAACTCCCTTTTTTCTTTGAAAATATTTAGTATATTTTCCTTAATCCCCCCTGAATAGCCTCTAGAGGGTAAAAAAGGTGTTTTTCTATTAAATTGGGACCAATTTGAGTAAGAATATTTTTCCCCAAAAATTGCAAAAAAAAGCAAGTCTATAGCCTTGCCAAATAGCCAAAAATCGGTCAAAATCAGGGGTTTTGAAAACTCCCTTTTTTGTTCGAAAATATTTAGTATATTTTCCTTAATCCCCCCTGAATAGCCTCTAGAGGGTAAAAAAGGTGTTTTTCTATTAAATTGGGACCAATTTGAGTAAGAATATTTTTCCCCAAAACTCCCCTTTTTTAAAAAAATATTTAGTAAATTCTCCTATATACCCCCTGAATTGCTTCTATGGGTTAAATAAGGTGTTTTTCTATTAAATTAAGACCAATTTGAGTGAGAATATTTTTCCCAAAAATTGCAAAAAAAAGGCAAGTCTATTTCCTTGCCAAATTGCCAAAAATTGGTCAAAAATCCCGGTTTTTGAAAACTTTCTTTTTTCTTGAAAATATTTAGTAAATCCTCTCTAGTAACCCCAGAATAGCCTCTAGAGGGTAAATAAGGTGTTTTTCTATCAAATTGGGACGGATTTGAGTGAGAAAATTTCTCCCCAAAAATCGCCATAATGGCAAGTCTATAGCCTTGCCAAATGGCCAAAAATTGGCCAAAATAAGGGGTTTTTGAAAACTCCCTTTTTTCTCACAAAATATTTAGTAAATCCTCCTTAATACCCCCTGAATAGCCTCTAGGGGGTAAATAAGGTGTTTTTCTACCAAATTGGGACCAATTTGATTAAGAATATTTTTCCCCAAAAATTGCAAAAAAAGCAAGTCTATAGCCTTGCCAAATGGCCAAAAATCGGCTAAAATCATTGGTTTTGAAAACTCCCCTTTTTTAAAAAAATATTTAGTAAATTCTCCTATATACCCCCTGAATTGCTTCTATGGGTTAAATAAGGTGTTTTTCTATCAAATTAAGACCAATTTGAGTGAGAATATTTTTCCCAAAAATTGCAAAAAAAAGGCAAGTCTATTTCCTTGCCAAATTGCCAAAAATTGGTCCAAAATCCGGGTTTTTGAAAACTTTCTTTTTTCTAGAAAATATTTAGTAAATCCTCTCTAGTAACCCCAGAATAGCCTCTAGAGGGTAAATAAGGTGTTTTTCTATCAAATTGGGACGGATTTGAGTGAGAAAATTTCTCCCCAAAAATCGCCATAATGGCAAGTCTATAGCCTTGCCAAATGGCCAAAAATTGGCCAAAATAAGGGGTTTTTGAAAACTCCCTTTTTTCTCACAAAATATTTAGTAAATCCTTCTTAATACCCCCTGAATAGCCTCTAGGGGGTAAATAAGGTGTTTTTCTACCAAATTGGGACCAATTTGAGTAAGAATATTTTTCCCCAAAAATTGCAAAAAAAGCAAGTCTATAGCCTTGCCAAATGGCCAAAAATCGGCTAAAATCATTGGTTTTGAAAACTCCCCTTTTTTAAAAAAATATTTAGTAAATTCTCCTATATACCCCCTGAATTGCTTCTATGGGTTAAATAAGGTGTTTTTCTATCAAATTAAGACCAATTTGAGTGAGAATATTTTTCCCAAAAATTGCAAAAAAAAGGCAAGTCTATTTCCTTGCCAAATTGCCAAAAATTGGTCCAAAATCCGGGTTTTTGAAAACTTTCTTTTTTCTAGAAAATATTTAGTAAATCCTCTCTAGTAACCCCAGAATAGCCTCTAGAGGGTAAATAAGGTGTTTTTCTATCAAATTGGGACGGATTTGAGTGAGAAAATTTCTCCCCAAAAATCGCCATAATGGCAAGTCTATAGCCTTGCCAAATGGCCAAAAATTGGCCAAAATAAGGGGTTTTTGAAAACTCCCTTTTTTCTCACAAAATATTTAGTAAATCCTTCTTAATACCCCCTGAATAGCCTCTAGGGGGTAAATAAGGTGTTTTTCTACCAAATTTGGACCAATTTGGACGAGAAAATTTCTCCCAAAAATCGCCAAAAAGGCAAGTCTATAGCCTTGCACACTGGCCAAAAATCGGCCAAAATCAGGGGTTTTTGAAAACTCCCTTTTTTTAAAAAATACTTAGTAAATCCTCCTTAATACCCCCTGAAAAGCCTCTAAAGGGTAAATAATGTGTTTTTCTATCAATTCCGGACGAATTTGAGTTAGAAAATTTTTCCCCAATAATAGCCAAAAAAGACAAGTCTATAGCCTTGCCAAATGGCCAAAAGTCGGCCAATATCAGGGGTTTTTGAAAACTCCCTTTTTTCCTAGAAAATATTTAGTAAATCCTCCTTAATACCCCCCTGAAAAGCCTTTAAAGGGTAAATAAGGTGTTTTTTCTATCAATTCCTGACGAATTTGAGTTAGAAAATTTTTCCCCAATAATCGCCAAAAAAGACAAGTCTATAGCCTTGCCAAATGGCCAAAAGTCGGCCAATATCAGGGGTTTTGAAAACTCCCCTTTTCCTTAGAAAATATATAGTAAATCCTCCTTAATACCCCCTGAATAGCCTCTAGGGAGGTAAATAAGGTGTTTTTCTATCAAATTGGGACCAACTTGGAAGAGAAAATTTCTCCCAAAGATTGCCAAAAAGGCAAGTCTATAGCCTTGCAAACTGGCCAAAAATCGGCCAAAATCAGGGGTTTTTGAAACTCCCTTTTTTTAAAAAATACTTAGTAAATCCTCCTTAATACCCTCTAAAAAGCCTCTGAAGGGTAAATAATGTGTTTTTCTATCAAATTGGGACCAATTTGAAGAAGAAAATTATTCCCCAAAATCGCAAAAAAGGCAAGTCTATAGCCTTGCCAAATAGCCAAAAATCGGTCAAAATCAGGGGTTTTGAAAACTCCCTTTTTAAAAAATATTTAGTAAATTCTCCTATATACCCCCTGAATTGCTTCTATGGATTAAATAAGGTGTTTTTCTATCAAATTGGGACCAATTTGAGTGAGAATATTTTTCCGAAAAATTGCAAAAAAGGCAAGTCTATTGCCTTGCCAAATTGCCAAAAAATGGTCCAAAATCAGGGTTTTTGAAAACTTTCTTTTTTCTTAGAAAATATTTAGTAAATCCTCTCTAGTAACCCCAGAATAGCCTCTAGAGGGTAAATAAGGTGTTTTTCTATCAAATTGGGAAGGATTTTAGTGAGAAAATTTCTCCCCAAAAATCGCCATAATGGCAAGTCTATAGCCAAATGGCCAAAAATTGGCCAAATAAGGGGTTTTTGAAAACTCCCTTTTTTCTTAGAAAAAATTTAGTAAATCCTCCTTAATACCCCCTGAATAGCCTCTAGGGTGTAAATAAGGTGTTTTTCTATCAAATTGGGACGAATTTGGAGGAGAAAATTTCTCCCAAATATCGCCAAAAAGGCAAGTCTATAGCCTTGCAAACTGGCCAAAAATCGGCCAAAATCAGGGGTTTTTGAAAAGTCCCTTTTTTCTGAAGAAATATTTAGTAAATCCTCCTTAATACCCCCTGAATAGCCTCTAGGGGGTAAATAAGGTGTTTTTCTATCAAATAGGGACAAATTTGGAGGAGGAAATTTCTCCCAAATATCGCCAAAACGGCAAGTCTATAGCCTTGCAAATTGGCCAAAAATCGGCCAAAATCAGGGGTTTTTTTTAAGCTCCCTTTTTTAAAAAATACTTAGTAAATCCTCCTTAATACCTCCTGAAAAGCCTCTAAAGGGTAAATAAGGCGTTTTTCTATCAAATTGGAACCAATTTGAAACAGAAAATTTTTCCACCAAAATCGCAAAAAAGGCAAGTCTATAGCCTTGCCAAATGGCCAAAAATCGGCCAATATCAGGGGTTTTGAAAACTCCCCTTTTCCTTAGAAAATATATAGTAAATCCTCCTTAATACCCCCTGAAAAGCCTCTAAAGGGTAAAAAAGGCGTTTTTCTATCAAATTGGGACCAATTTGAAGAAGAAAATTTTTCCACCAAAATCGCCAAAGAGGCAAGTCTATAGCCTTGCCAAATGGCCAAAAATTGGCCAAAATCAGGGGTTTTTCAAACTCCCTTTTTTTAAAAAATACTTAGTAAATCCTCCTTAATACCCTCTAAAAAGCCTCTGAAGGGTAAATAATGTGTTTTTCTATCAAATTGGGACCAATTTGAAGAAGAAATTTATTCCCCAAAATCGCAAAAAAGGCAAGTCTATAGCCTTGCCAAATAGCCAAAAATCGGTCAAAATCAGAAGTTTTGAAAACTCCCCTTTTTTAAAAAAATATTTAGGAAATTCTCCTATATACCCCCTGAATTGCTTCTATGGATTAAATAAGGTGTTTTTCTATCAAATTGGGACCAATTTGAGTGAGAATATTTTTCCGAAAAATTGCAAAAAAGGCAAGTCTATTGCCTTGCCAAATTGCCAAAAAATGGTCCAAAATCAGGGTTTTTGAAAACTTTCTTTTTTCTTAGAAAATATTTAGTAAATCCTCTCTAGTAACCCCAGAATAGCCTCTAGAGGGTAAATAAGGTGTTTTTCTATCAAATTGGGAAGGATTTTAGTGAGAAAATTTCTCCCCAAAAATCGCCATAATGGCAAGTCTATAGCCTTGCCAAATGGCCAAAAATTGGCCAAAATAAGGGGTTTTTGAAAACTTCCTTTTTTCTTAGAAAAAATTTAGTAAATCCTCCTTAATACCCCCTGAATAGCCTCTAGGGTGTAAATAAGGTGTTTTTCTATCAAATTGGGACGAATTTGGAGGAGAAAATTTCTCCCAAATATCGCCAAAAAGGCAAGTCTATAGCCTTGCAAACTGGCCAAAAATCGGCCCAAATCAGGGGTTTTTGAAAACTCCCTTTTTTCTTAAAAAATATTTAGTAAATCCTCCTTAATACCCCCTGAATAGCCTCTAGGGGGTAAATAAGGTGTTTTTCTATCAAATAGGGACAAATTTGGAGGAGGAAATTTCTCCCAAATATCGCCAAAAAGGCAAGTCTATAGCCTTGCACACTGGCCAAAAATCGGCCAAAATCAGGGGTTTTTAAAACTCCCTTTTTTTAAAAAATACTTAGTAAATCCTCCTTAATACCCTCTAAAAAGCCTCTGAAGGGTAAATAATGTGTTTTTCTATCAAATTGGGACCAATTTGAAGAAGAAATTATTCCCCACAATCGCAAAAAAGGCAAGTCTATAGCCTTGCCAAATGGCCAAAAGTCGGCCAATATCAGGGGTTTTGAAAACTCCCCTTTTCCTCAGAAAATACTTAGTAAATCCTCCTTAATACCCCCTGAAAAGCATCTAAAGGGTAAATAAGGCGTTTTTCTATCAAATTGGAACCAATTTGAAGCAGAAAATTTTTCCAAAAAAATTGCAAAAAAGGCAAGTCTATAGGCTTGCAAACTGGCCAAAAATCGGCCAATGTCAGGGGTTTTTTTAAGCTCCCTTTTTTAAAAAATACTTAGTAAATCCTCCTTAATACCCCCTAAAAAGCCTCTAAAGGGTAAATAATGTGTTTTTCTATCAAATTAGGACCAATTTGAAGAAGAAAATTATTCCCCAAAATCGCAAAAAAGGCAAGTCTATAGCCTTGCCAAATGGCCAAAAATCGGCCAATATCAGGGGTTTTGAAAACTCCCCTTTTCCTTAGAAAATATATAGTAAGTCCTCCTTAATACCCCCTGAATAGCCTCTAAGGGGTAAATAAGGTGTTTTTCTATCAAATTGGGACCAATTTGGAGGAGAAAATTTCTCCCAAAAATCGCCAAAAAGGCAAGTCTATAGCCTTGCAAATTGGCCAAAAATCGGCCAAAATCAGGGGTTTTTTTAAGCTCCCTTTTTTAAAAAATACTTAGTAAATCCTCCTTAATACCGCCTGAAAAGCCTGTAAAGGGTAAATAAAGCGTTTTTCTATCAAGTTGGGACCAATTTGAAACAGAAAATTTTTCCACCAAAATCGCAAAAAAGGCAAGTCTATAGCCTTGCCAAATGGCCAAAAATCGGCCAATATCAGGGGTTTTGAAACCTCCCCTTTTCCTTAGAAAATATATAGTAAATCCTCCTTAATACCCCCTGAAAAGCCTCTAAAGGGTAAAAAAGGCGTTTTTCTATCAAACTGGGACCAATTTGAAGAAGAAAATTTTTCCAAAAAAATCGCAAAAAAGGCAAGTCTATAGCCTTGCAAACTGGCCAAAAATCGGCCAATGTCAGGGGTTTTTTTTAAGCTCCCTTTTTTAAAAAATACTTAGTAAATCCTCCTTAATACCCCCTGAAAAGCCTCTAAAGGGTAAATAATGTGTTTTTCTATCAATTCCGGACGAATTTGAGTTAGAAAATTTTTCCCCAATAATCGCCAAAAAAGACAAGTCTATAGCCTTGCCAAATGGCCAAAAGTCGGCCAATATCAGGGGTTTTTGAAAACTCACTTTTTTCCTAGAAAATATTTAGTAAATCCTCCTTAATACCCCCCCTGAAAAGCCTTTAAAGGGTAAATAAGGTGTTTTTCTATCAATTCCTGACGAATTTGAGTTAGAAAATTTTTCCCCAATAATCGCCAAAAAAGACAAGTCTATAGCCTTGCCAAATGGCCAAAAGTCGGCCAATATCAGGGGTTTTGAAAACTCCCCTTTTCCTTAGAAAATATATAGTAAATCCTCCTTAATACCCCCTGAATAGCCTCTAGGGAGGTAAATAAGGTGTTTTTCAATCAAATTGGGACCAACTTGGAAGAGAAAATTTCTCCCAAAGATTGCCAAAAAGGCAAGTCTATAGCCTTGCAAACTGGCCAAAAATCGGCCAAAATCAGGGGTTTTTCAAACTCCCTTTTTTTACAAAATACTTAGTAAATCCTCCTTAATACCCTCTAAAAAGCCTCTGAAGGGTAAATAATGTGTTTTTCTATCAAATTGGGACCAATTTGAAGAAGAAAATTATTCCCCAAAATCGCAAAAAAGGCAAGTCTATAGCCTTGCCAAATAGCCAAAAATCGGTCAAAATCAGGGGTTTTGAAAACTCCCCTTTTTTAAAAAAATATTTAGTAAATTCTCCTATATACCCCCTGAATTGCTTCTATGGATTAAATAAGGTGTTTTTCTATCAAATTGGGACCAATTTGAGTGAGAATATTTTTCCGAAAAATTGCAAAAAAGGCAAGTCTATTGCCTTGCCAAATTGCCAAAAAATGGTCCAAAATCAGGGTTTTTGAAAACTTTCTTTTTTCTTAGAAAATATTTAGTAAATCCTCTCTAGTAACCCCAGAATAGCCTCTAGAGGGTAAATAAGGTGTTTTCTATCAAATTGGGAAGGATTTTAGTGAGAAAATTTCTCCCAAAATCGCCATAATGGCAAGTCTATAGCCTTGCCAAATGGCCAAAAATTGGCCAAATAAGGGGTTTTTGAAAACTCCCTTTTTTCTTAGAAAAAATTTAGTAAATCCTCCTTAATACCCCCTGAATAGCCTCTAGGGTGTAAATAAGGTGTTTTCTATCAAATTGGGACGAATTTGGAGGAGAAAATTTCTCCCAAATATCGCCAAAAAGGCAAGTCTATAGCCTTGCAAACTGGCCAAAAATCGGCCAAAATCAGGGGTTTTTGAAAAGTCCCTTTTTTCTGAAGAAATATTTAGTAAATCCTCCTTAATACCCCCTGAATAGCCTCTAGGGGGTAAATAAGGTGTTTTTCTATCAAATAGGGACAAATTTGGAGGAGGAAATTTCTCCCAAATATCGCCAAAACGGCAAGTCTATAGCCTTGCAAATTGGCCAAAAATCGGCCAAAATCAGGGGTTTTTTTTAAGCTCCCTTTTTTAAAAAATACTTAGTAAATCCTCCTTAATACCTCCTGAAAAGCCTCTAAAGGGTAAATAAGGCGTTTTTCTATCAAATTGGAACCAATTTGAAACAGAAAATTTTTCCACCAAAATCGCAAAAAGGCAAGTCTATAGCCTTGCCAAATGGCCAAAAATCGGCCAATATCAGGGGTTTTGAAAACTCCCCTTTTCCTTAGAAAATATATAGTAAATCCTCCTTAATACCCCCTGAAAAGCCTCTAAAGGGTAAAAAAGGCGTTTTTCTATCAAATTGGGACCAATTTGAAGAAGAACATTTTTCCACCAAAATCGCCAAAGAGGCAAGTCTATAGCCTTGCCAAATGGCCAAAAATTGGCCAAAATCAGGGGTTTTTCAAACTCCCTTTTTTTAAAAAATACTTAGTAAATCCTCCTTAATACCCTCTAAAAAGCCTCTGAAGGGTAAATAATGTGTTTTTCTATCAAATTGGGACCAATTTGAAGAAGAAAATTATTCCCCAAAATCGCAAAAAAGGCAAGTCTATAGCCTTGCCAAATAGCCAAAAAATCGGTCAAAATCAGGGGTTTTGAAAACTCCCCTTTTTTTAAAAAATATTTAGGAAATTCTCCTATATACCCCTGAATTGCTTCTATGGATTAAATAAGGTGTTTTCTATCAAATTGGGACCAATTTGAGTGAGAATATTTTTCCGAAAAATTGCAAAAAAGGCAAGTCTATTGCCTTGCCAAATTGCCAAAAAATGGTCCAAAATCAGGGTTTTTGAAAACTTTCTTTTTTCTTAGAAAATATTTAGTAAATCCTCTCTAGTAACCCCAGAAAAGCCTCTAGAGGGTAAATAAGGTGTTTTTCTATCAAATTGGGAAGGATTTTAGTGAGAAAATTTCTCCCCAAAAATCGCCATAATGGCAAGTCTATAGCCTTGCCAAATGGCCAAAAATTGGCCAAAATAAGGGGTTTTTGAAAACTCCCTTATTTCTTAGAAAAAATTTAGTAAATCCTCCTTAATACCCCCTGAATAGCCTCTAGGGTGTAAATAAGGTGTTTTTCTATCAAATTGGGACGAATTTGGAGGAGAAAATTTCTCCCAAATATCAACAAAAAGGCAAGTCTATAGCCTTGCAAACTGGCCAAAAATCGGCCCAAATCAGGGGTTTTTGAAAACTCCCTTTTTTCTTAAAAAATATTTGGTAAATCCTCCTTAATACCCCCTGAATAGCCTCTAGGGGGTAAATAAGGTGTTTTTCTATCAAATAGGGACAAATTTGGAGGAGGAAATTTCTCCCAAATATCGCCAAAAAGGCAAGTCTATAGCCTTGCACACTGGCCAAAAATCGGCCAAAATCAGGGGTTTTTAAAACTCCCTTTTTTTAAAAAATACTTAGTAAATCCTCCTTAATACCCTCTAAAAAGCCTCTGAAGGGTAAATAATGTGTTTTTCTATCAAATTGGGACCAATTTGAAGAAGAAAATTATTCCCCACAATCGCAAAAAAGGCAAGTCTATAGCCTTGCCAAATGGCCAAAAGTCGGCCAATATCAGGGGTTTTGAAAACTCCCCTTTTCCTTAGAAAATACTTAGTAAATCCTCCTTAATACCCCCTGAAAAGCATCTAAAGGGTAAATAAGGCGTTTTTCTATCAAATTGGAACCAATTTGAAGCAGAAAATTTTTCCAAAAAAATCGCAAAAAAGGCAAGTCTATAGCCTTGCAAACTGGCCAAAAATCGGCAAATGTCAGGGGTTTTTTTTAAGCTCCCTTTTTTAAAAAATACTTAGTAAATCCTCCTTAATACCCCCTAAAAAGCCTCTAAAGGGTAAATAATGTGTTTTTCTATCAAATTAGGACCAATT
This sequence comes from Chrysaora quinquecirrha, assembly GCA_014526335.1. Classification (NCBI taxonomy): domain Eukaryota; kingdom Metazoa; phylum Cnidaria; class Scyphozoa; order Semaeostomeae; family Pelagiidae; genus Chrysaora; species Chrysaora quinquecirrha. Next base: position 588,445 of record JACTAT010000315.1, read on the forward strand.
TGAAGAAGAAAATTATTCCCAAAATCGCAAAAAGGCAAGTCTATAGCCTTGCCAAATGGCCAAAAATCGGCCAATATCAGGGGTTTTGAAAACTCCCCTTTTTAAAAAAAATATTTAGTAAATTCTCCTATATACCCCCTGAATTGCTTCTATGGATTAAATAAGGTGTTTTTCTATCAAATTGGGACCAATTTGAGTGAGAATATTTTTCCGAAAAATTGCAAAAAAGGCAAGTCTATTGCCTTGCCAAATTGCCAAAAAATGGTCCAAAATCAGGGTTTTTGAAAACTTTCTTTTTTCTTAGAAAATATTTAGTAAATCCTCTCTAGTAACCCCAGAATAGCCTCTAGAGGGTAAATAAGGTGTTTTTCTATCAAATTGGGAAGGATTTTAGTGAGAAAATTTCTCCCCAAAAATCGCCATAATGGCAAGTCTATAGCCTTGCCAAATGGCCAAAAATTGGCCAAATAAGGGGTTTTTGAAAACTCCCTTTTTTCTTAGAAAAAATTTAGTAAATCCTCCTTAATACCCCCTGAATAGCCTCTAGGGTGTAAATAAGGTGTTTTTCTATCAAATTGGGACGAATTTGGAGGAGAAAATTTCTCCCAAATATCGCCAAAAAGGCAAGTCTATAGCCTTGCAAACTGGCCAAAAATCGGCCAAAATCAGGGGTTTTTGAAAAGTCCCTTTTTTCTGAAGAAATATTTAGTAAATCCTCCTTAATACCCCCTGAATAGCCTCTAGGGGGTAAATAAGGTGTTTTTCTATCAAATAGGGACAAATTTGGAGGAGGAAATTTCTCCCAAATATCGCCAAAACGGCAAGTCTATAGCCTTGCAAATTGGCCAAATATCGGCCAAAATCAGGGGTTTTTTTTAAGCTCCCTTTTTTAAAAAATACTTAGTAAATCCTCCTTAATACCTCCTGAAAAGCCTCTAAAGGGTAAATAAGGCGTTTTTCTATCAAATTGGAACCAATTTGAAACAGAAAATTTTTCCACCAAAATCGCAAAAAAGGCAAGTCTATAGCCTTGCCAAATGGCCAAAAATCGGCCAATATCAGGGGTTTTGAAAACTCCCCTTTTCCTTAGAAAATATATAGTAAATCCTCCTTAATACCCCCTAAAAGCCTCTAAAGGGTAAAAAAGGCGTTTTTCTATCAAATTGGGACCAATTTGAAGAAGAAAATTTTTCCACCAAAATCGCCAAAGAGGCAAGTCTATAGCCTTGCCAAATGGCCAAAAATTGGCCAAAATCAGGGGTTTTTCAAACTCCCTTTTTTTAAAAAATACTTAGTAAATCCTCCTTAATACCCTCTAAAAAGCCTCTGAAGGGTAAATAATGTGTTTTTCTATCAAATTGGGACCAATTTGAAGAAGAAAATTATTCCCCAAAATCGCAAAAAAGGCAAGTCTATAGCCTTGCCAAATAGCCAAAAAATCGGTCAAAATCAGGGGTTTTGAAAACTCCCCTTTTTTAAAAAAATATTTAGGAAATTCTCCTATATACCCCCTGAATTGCTTCTATGGATTAAATAAGGTGTTTTTCTATCAAATTGGGACCAATTTGAGTGAGAATATTTTTCCGAAAAATTGCAAAAAAGGCAAGTCTATTGCCTTGCCAAATTGCAAAAAATGGTCCAAAATCAGGGTTTTGAAAACTTTCTTTTTCTTAGAAAATATTTAGTAAATCCTCTCTAGTAACCCCAGAAAAGCCTCTAGAGGGTAAATAAGGTGTTTTTCTATCAAATTGGGAAGGATTTTAGTGAGAAAATTTCTCCCAAAATCGCCATAATGGCAAGTCTATAGCCTTGCCAAATGGCCAAAAATTGGCCTAAATAAGGGTTTTGAAAACTCCTTATTTCTTAGAAAAATTTAGTAAATCCTCCTTAATACCCCTGAATAGCCTCTAGGGTGTAAATAAGGTGTTTTTCTATCAAATTGGGACGAATTTGGAGGAGAAAATTTCTCCCAAATATCGCCAAAAAGGCAAGTCTATAGCCTTGCAAACTGGCCAAAATCGGCCCAAATCAGGGGTTTTTGAAAACTCCCTTTTTTCTTAAAAAATATTTGGTAAATCCTCCTTAATACCCCCTGAATAGCCTCTAGGGGGTAAATAATGTGTTTTTCTATCAAATACGGACAAATTTGGAGGAGGAAATTTCTCCCAAATATCGCCAAAAAGGCAAGTCTATAGCCTTGCACACTGGCCAAAAATCGGCCAAAATCAGGGGTTTTTAAAACTCCCTTTTTTTAAAAAATACTTAGTAAATCCTCCTTAATACCCTCTAAAAAGCCTCTGAAGGGTAAATAATGTGTTTTTCTATCAAATTGGGACCAATTTGAAGAAGAAAATTATTCCCCACAATCAAAAAAAGGCAAGTCTATAGCCTTGCCAAATGGCCAAAAGTCGGCCAATATCAGGGGTTTTGAAAACTCCCCTTTTCCTTAGAAAATACTTAGTAAATCCTCCTTAATACCCCCTGAAAAGCATCTAAAGGGTAAATAAGGCGTTTTTCTATCAAATTGGAACCAATTTGAAGCAGAAAATTTTTCCAAAAAAATCGCAAAAAAGGCAAGTCTATAGCCTTGCAAACTGGCCAAAAATCGGCAAATGTCAGGGGTTTTTTTTAAGCTCCCTTTTTTAAAAAATACTTAGTAAATCCTCCTTAATACCCCCTAAAAAGCCTCTAAAGGGTAAATAATGTGTTTTTCTATCAAATTAGGACCAATTTGAAGAAGAAAATTATTCCCCAAAATCGCAAAAAAGGCAAGTCTATAGCCTTGCCAAATGGCCAAAAATCGGCCAATATCAGGGGTTTTGAAAACTCCCCTTTTTAAAAAAAATATTTAGTAAATTCTCCTATATACCCCCTGAATTGCTTCTATGGATTAAATAAGGTGTTTTTCTATCAAATTGGGACCAATTTGAGTGAGAATATTTTTCCGAAAAATTGCAAAAAAGGCAAGTCTATTGCCTTGCCAAATTGCCAAAAAATGGTCCAAAATCAGGGTTTTTGAAAACTTTCTTTTTTCTTAGAAAATATTTAGTAAATCCTCTCTAGTAACCCCAGAATAGCCTCTAGAGGGTAAATAAGGTGTTTTTCTATCAAATTGGGAAGGATTTTAGTGAGAAAATTTCTCCCCAAAAATCGCCATAATGGCAAGTCTATAGCCTTGCCAAATGGCCAAAAATTGGCCAAAATAAGGGGTTTTTGAAAACTCCCTTATTTCTTAGAAAAAATTTAGTAAATCCTCCTTAATACCCCCTGAATAGCCTCTAGGGTGTAAATAAGGTGTTTTTCTATCAAATTGGGACGAATTTGGAGGAGAAAATTTCTCCCAAATATCGCCAAAAAGGCAAGTCTATAGCCTTGCAAACTGGCCAAAAATCGGCCCAAATCAGGGGTTTTTGAAAACTCCCTTTTTTCTTAAAAAATATTTGGTAAATCCTCCTTAATACCCCCTGAATAGCCTCTAGGGGGTAAATAATGTGTTTTTCTATCAAATAGGGACAAATTTGGAGGAGGAAATTTCTCCCAAATATCGCCAAAAAGGCAAGTCTATAGCCTTGCACACTGGCCAAAAATCGGCCAAAATCAGGGGTTTTTAAAACTCCCTTTTTTTAAAAAATACTTAGTAAATCCTCCTTAATACCCTCTAAAAAGCCTCTGAAGGGTAAATAATGTGTTTTTCTATCAAATTGGGACCAATTTGAAGAAGAAAATTATTCCCCACAATCGCAAAAAAGGCAAGTCTATAGCCTTGCCAAATGGCCAAAAGTCGGCCAATATCAGGGTTTTGAAAACTCCCTTTTCCTTAGAAAATACTTAGTAAATCCTCCTTAATACCCCCTGAAAAGCATCTAAAGGGTAAATAAGGCGTTTTTCTATCAAATTGGAACCAATTTGAAGCAGAAAATTTTTCCAAAAAAATCGCAAAAAAGGCAAGTCTATAGCCTTGCAAACTGGCCAAAAATCGGCAAATGTCAGGGTTTTTTTTTAAGCTCCCTTTTTTAAAAAATACTTAGTAAATCCTCCTTAATACCCCCTAAAAAGCCTCTAAAGGGTAAATAATGTGTTTTTCTATCAAATTAGGACCAATTTGAAGAAGAAAATTATTCCCCAAAATCGCAAAAAAGGCAAGTCTATAGCCTTGCCAAATGGCCAAAAATCGGCCAATATCAGGGGTTTTGAAAACTCCCCTTTTCCTTAGAAAATATATAGTAAGTCCTCCTTAATACCCCCTGAATAGCCTCTAAGGGGTAAATAAGGTGTTTTTCTATCAAATTGGGACCAATTTGGAGGAGAAAATTTCTCCCAAAAATCTCCAAAAAGGCAAGTCTATAGCTTTGCAAATTGGCCAAAAATCGGCCAAAATCAGGGGTTTTTTTAAGCTCCCTTTTTTAAAAAATACTTAGTAAATCCTCCTTAATACCGCCTGAAAAGCCTGTAAAGGGTAAATAAGGCGTTTTTCTATCAAGTTGGGACCAATTTGAAACAGAAAATTTTTCCACCAAAATCGCAAAAAAGGCAAGTCTATAGCCTTGCCAAATGGCCAAAAATCGGCCAATATCAGGGGTTTTGAAACCTCCCCTTTTCCTTAGAAAATATATAGTAAATCCTCCTTAATACCCCCTGAAAAGCCTCTAAAGGGTAAAAAAGGCGTTTTCTATCAAACTGGGACCAATTTGAAGAAGAAAATTTTTCCACCAAAATCGCCAAAGAGGCAAGTCTATAGCCTTGCCAAATGGCCAAAAATTGGCCAAAATAAGGGGTTTTGAACACTCCCTTTTTCCTTAGAAAATATATAGTAAATCCTCCTTAATACCCCCTGAATAGCCTCTAGCAGGTAAATAAGGTGTTTTTCCATCAAATTGGGACCAATTTAAGTGAGAAAATGTTTCGCCAAAAATTGCCAAAAAGGCAAGTCTATAGCCTTGCCAAATGGCCAAAAATCGGCCAATATCAGGGGTTTTGAAAACTCCCCTTTTCCTTAGAAAATATATAGTAAGTCCTCCTTAATACCCCCTGAATAGCCTCTAAGGGGTAAATAAGGTGTTTTTCTATCAAATTGGGACCAATTTGGAGGAGAAAATTTCTCCCAAAAATCGCCAAAAAGGCAAGTCTATAGCTTTGCAAATTGGCCAAAAATCGGCCAAAATCAGGGGTTTTTTTAAGCTCCCTTTTTTAAAAAATACTTAGTAAATCCTCCTTAATACCGCCTGAAAAGCCTGTAAAGGGTAAATAAGGCGTTTTTCTATCAAGTTGGGACCAATTTGAAACAGAAAATTTTTCCACCAAAATCGCAAAAAAGGCAAGTCTATATAGCCTTGCCAAATGGCCAAAAATCGGCCAATATCAGGGGTTTTGAAACCTCCCCTTTTCCTTAGAAAATATATAGTAAATCCTCCTTAATACCCCCTGAAAAGCCTCTAAAGGGTAAAAAAGGCGTTTTCTATCAAACTGGGACCAATTTGAAGAAGAAAATTTTTCCACCAAAATCGCCAAAGAGGCAAGTCTATAGCCTTGCCAAATGGCCAAAAATTGGCCAAAATAAGGGGTTTTGAACACTCCCCTTTTCCTTAGAAAATATATAGTAAATCCTCCTTAATACCCCTGAATAGCCTCTAGGGGTAAATAAGGTGTTTTTCCATCAAATTGGGACCAATTTGAGTGAGAAAATGTTTCCCCAAAATTGCCAAAAAGGCAAGTCTATAGCCTTGCCAAATGGCCAAAATCGGCCAAAATCAGGGGTTTTGAAAACTCCCTTTTCCTTAGAAAATATATAGTAAATCCTCCTTAATACCCCCTGAATAGCCTCTAGGGGGTAAATAAGGTGTTTTTCTATCAAATTGGGACGAATTTGGAGGAGAAAATTTCTCCCAAAAATCGCCAAAAAGGCAAGTCTATAGCCTTGCAAACTGGCCAAAAATCGGCCAAAATCAGGGGTTTTTTTTTAAAAAGTACTTAGTAAATCCTCCTTAATACCCCCTGAAAAGCCTCTAAAGGGTAAATAAGGCATTTTTCTATCAAATTGGGACCAATTTGAAACAGAAAATTTTTCCACCAAAATCGCAAAAAAGGCAAGTCTATAGCCTTGCCAAATGGCCAAAAATCGGCCAATATCAGGGTTTTGAAAACTCCTTTTCCTTAGAAAATATATAGTAAATCCTCCTTAATACCCCTGAAAAGCCTCTAAAGGGTAAATAAGGCGTTTTCTATCAAATTGGGACCAATTTGAAGAAGAAAATTTTTCCACCAAAATCGCCAAAGAGGCAAGTCTATAGCCTTGCCAAATGGCCAAAAATTGGCCAAAATAAGGGGTTTTGAACACTCCCCTTTTCCTTAGAAAATATATAGTAAATCCTCCTTAATACCCCCTGAATAGCCTCTAGCGGGTAAATAAGGTGTTTTTCCATCAAATTGGGACCAATTTAAGTGAGAAAATGTTTCCCCAGTAATTGCCAAAAAGGCAAGTCTATAGCCTTGCCAAATGGCCAAAATTGGCCAAAATAAGGGGTTTCGAACATTCCCTTTTTCCTTAGAGAATATATAGTAAATCCTCCTTAATACCCCCTGAATAGCCTCTAGCGGGTAAATAAGGTGTTTTTCCATCAAATTGGGACCAATTTAAGTGAGAAAATGTTTCCCCAGTAATTGCCAAAAAGGCAAGTCTATAGCCTTGCAAACTGGCCAAAAATCGGCCAAAATCAGGGGTTTTTAAAACTCCCTTTTTTAAAAAATACTTAGTAAATCCTCCTTAATACCCCCTAAAAAGCCTCTAAAGGGTACATAATGTGTTTTTCTATCAAATTGGGACCAATTTGAAGAAGAAAATTATTCCATAATATCGCAAAAAAGGCAAGTCTATAGCCTTGCAAACTGGCCAAAAATCGGCCAATGTCAGGGGTTTTGAACACTCCCTTTTTCCTTAGAAAATATATAGTAAATCCTCCTTAATACCCCCCTGAACAGCCTCTAGCAGGTAAATAAAGTGTTTTTCTATCATATCGGGACCAATTTAAGTGAGAAAATGTTTCCCCAAAAATTTCCAGAAAGGCAAGTCTATAGCCTTGCCAAGTGGCCAAAAATCGGCCACAATCATTGGTTTTGACCCTTTTTCCT
>JACTAT010000315.1:596069-712551 GCA_014526335.1 Chrysaora quinquecirrha
AAAAGCATACCCATTCTCAGGTAAAACCAAGGAAAAAAGTCACCCATTCTGGCTGCACATCCCAATGACCAATTTTTCAAATATTTCAGAGTGCCCCCCCCCCCTCCGGGGATAAGGTATAGTGAGAAATCAGTCCCGAACACACGCGATGATGTAAGAAAAATGCTTGTTGTATAATCAAATCATTTATTAGCAGCAATTCTCAGTGACCTCGACTCTGGCTGTGACGATGCCGAGGCTGGGCTTGAACTCTGACAATTCTGAGCTCCTGACACCACGAGTCAGCTTGATTGTATTGATTACACCACAACGTCACAGCACCTTAAGAGAAACGTGTACATTCTAGTTAGGAAAACGTAACTTACTTGGGAAACTTCTTTTCGTCCAAAACAACTTGAATATCATGTCCAAGAATATATAAACTTGTAATGAGATCAGCCCATTGTACAAGTTCACCCATTATTCCACTTTCACCAGTCAATAACCATTTCTGATAACTGAATGCTCCCAGGAATACCAATATCTAAAATTCAATGGACCAATTCAATATATGGAGGTTGTAGGATCCCTGACTCCGTTTACATGAGAGAAGCTGGATCAGCTATGGTCCGATCCAGGACCAGTTTCTGGTTTATTTGCAATGCGTTTACACGAGAAAACCTGGGTTGGTTCCCATCCGATCGAGAAATATTTTACTACCGCATTTTTCGAGTTGACGCATGCGCTTCCACACTCCTTGCTGCAAAGTAGCTTGAAATTTCTTCTTTTTGTCACAGCAGCATTTTTTGGGGAGCTAAAGCAGAAAGTCCGATTTTTCTTCGAAAAATGATGTGTTCTCGTAGGCGTTAGTCGTTCACGTTAAGTCACGTTTCGCATCCGAACCAGTTTGGATCCGATCAAAAGCGCTTAAACGGGACCTAAAAAGAGCCAGAGCCGGGCTGGCTCTACTTCTGTACAGATCCAGAACTGGCTCAAAACATCAGACGGAGTTTTTCAGCCAAAACTGACCCTGGATCGGACCAGAGCTGATCTCTCATGTAAACGGTGTTCGGATCTGTTTAGGTCCTGTAGATCGGATCCAGACTGGTAAGGATACGAAACGTGACTAAAACGCATCATTTTTCGGAGAGGAATCGAATTTTCTGCTTTGGCCCCCCAACAAGATGCTGCTGTGATAAGAAAGAAGAAATTTCAAGCAAGTTTGTAGTAAGAAGTGTGGTAGCGCATGCGTCAAATCGAAAATACGGTAGAAAAATATTTCTGAAGCTTCTGAAGACAACACTTTATCAGCGCTGGTACGGCCGTGTCTCAGCACTGGCACAGCCGCTTTTGGCTATATAGAAACCAGGCTTTACATTACACATCAAGATCGACAAATAGTTCAGTTTCTAGCCATTTGATGAATTAATTTATTGTTTAAGCGTCGAAAGCGAGAAAAATAAGGAATGTGATCATGCAAGCGCCCCTCAAGGGAATAACAAAGGAGTATGTAAGAGTGGTTATTTTATGTTGTGTTTAGTGAACTAGAAAATAATTTAAGCTATTTAAGCCGATTGCATTACTACAAAATATTTGACTAATCACTGTTCCATCGAAAATTTCTCAATTTTAACGTGTTTCCTAGATGCAAGGTGTACAAAAGAGTGACTTACTTTTTTAGAATTTCCTAATCTGAATTTCTTTTGCAGTTTTAGAGTTTTTCTTGCATCCATCCATTCTGGCCAAAGCCCGATCATTCTTTCCCTCATCTTGTAAAAATCTCTGTGTTTCAGCAGCGACAGCAGTCCTCCAAGATCATCTCTAAATTCTTGCTGAAAGATTATATCAAAATCTTTATCTGGGTATTTATTACCTTAGCAGACATATGTTCATTGTTTTTCAGAAAAAGAAAACAGACTACAGTGCAGCCTCCAAGGGGTGTATCATTTCATAACTCCCGAACCACTTGAAAATGAATCATATTTAATCGATTTTGAAAATTTCTAGACGATTTCACAAATTTTCTGAATCTTGTAAATTCTATAATTCTCTTAAAAATCTCGTGTTTTAGCTGCTGCGCGGATGCACGAACCTTAATTCACCGAGCTGGACTATGCTAGAAAACAATTGGAGGAAAAGTGCGTGCGTTCATTGAGACGAAATCTGAAAAAAACTACTTCGAAACAAAATCCACTTCTTCTACATTCTACAGTCATTTTTACATTCATAACAAAAGAAGTGCTTGCAAGGCAAGTCTTAGAGAAATTGAAGAAATCCTTGCAAATCCTTGATAAAAATCTTCGCAAATCTCAATAAGTCCCCTTAAATCTGACCACAAAAGACAAAGACATTTATTTCACAGAACTCCTGATATCACGAACAAGCCGGGTTATAAAACATGATGTCACTACAGCACCTTATAACTGGATGAAAAAGAGGTTTTAACAATGATGAACGAATCATGTATTTAGCACCAATCCCTCGGATCTTAGTCGCAGTTTAACTCACTGAGACCTCGACTCTGGCTGGGAAGACGCCGTAGCTTGGGCTCGAAACCCAACCTCGCTTAGCTTCTGACACCACGGGCCAGCTTGATTAGGCAACGATGCCAGAGCACCTTCAGGAAAGAAGGTCAAATGCCACATAGACGTTTGTGCAGTTTGTGCAAGACTATTTGACGATTGGAAAAGGTTGCTTTGTTGAGGCAAAGGCAATTAAACGTTTGTAATTGTGAAACGTGATTGATTATAAAGTTGAAAAGTCAAGTCACCTTTCTTTGAAATGTTTTCTTACTCTCTTCGTCATCCAGAGATTTGCTATTTTGCTTTGAACAGTAAGGCTCAATCTGAGGAAGAACAGAATGACATATGTTACAGGTTGCTCAATTTCACAAGTTCTACGAATAAATAACATTTCACACATTGAGGTAATGCTGGCCTCCGTGCAAAGGTAACAATAACAAATCGCCATTATACTAGTCAATAGGTAATGCAAACAAGGGAACTGCAAATGATGCTGTTCTCACCGAATGCAAATCTCTGAATTCGTAACGAGTCTTAGATCTTATAGGGTTATAAAGCTCAATGCATGTGATTTAGGCATTCTTCTTCAGTAATTCCCAGTAGGGTCACCATCTTCTACCTTTCAAACAGCGAAGCCTCCTTCTCGCTATCCATATGTAATACTAAAATTACACGAGCAATTACAATTTTATTTTGCTCGTAAAGATGAGGCCAATTTGAGGTCGATTGTCGACTTTTCACATGACAAGTGCCACTTGTTCGAAAACTGGCATGCCAGTTTTTCAACAAATGCATTTTTCATAGAAAAAATTGTCATATGCGAAAATTTATCGTGTAACTTGACAAGTGAACTTGAAAATTTTTCTAATACTTAAAGAACCATTATTGTCAAAGAGACTTGCTATCCATTTACACGAGGAAATAAAACATGTGAAGGAAAAAGTTGTACTAGTTGGAAAATGCCATACTAATATTAAATGTATTAGAAAACATATAAGAGGAAAATATGAACATGTATCTGTAACTGAAATACCTCTTGAAGATATCTGAGGATCGAACAATCTGTACCATCCAGCTTATGAACATCTTTGAAACAAGTTGTTTTCCAAAAATATTTTAATGCCTGTGAAAAAAGAGATAGGCTTTATATTACTTTGCTTACATTAGGGTGGTAGATTGTTAATTTAGTGGATTTTGAACTCCTGTCTATCACCACAGAGAGCCAGTTTCAGTTACAAGAGGGGGTGTTGTGGTTTTACGGTTACACGGTTTTGCCGAATTTTTGGCTTGGGTTTTCGGCTTTTTATAAACTACTATTGTATTTTTTGCTTATGTTTTTTCATTAACTATTTTTATTGCTTAAACTTAGTTACCTTGTGCCCCTGTGATCACGTGATCTAGGTGGTGCCACATGTCTTCGTTTTCTAGGTATCCAGAATATATTCATCCATTTCGTAGATTCGTACTTTTCGCTTCGCACAGAGACAATTATTCGCATTAGCTAGTGTATCGCAAAGTCATTAGTTCACTTCATGGTATCAATCTTTTTAAACTTTGTATATAGTTATAATTGATCGCTTTGTTTTGTTTCTCGTCAAGTGTTTATCTGTGTTGTTCTTCTAAATCATGAACCATCTTCGTGGGGGTATTCTGCATTTTTGCTGTCAGTTTACCAAAGCCACCTTTATTTTCAACAACTACCTTTGGGAAACAACCATCTAAAGGATTCAAAGTTTCTATTTGGCAGAAGTTCTGGTTAGTGGCTCTTAGCCCCTAGATAGATGTCCTAAAGGAACATTTCATTGAACATCGTCCTACATTGAAGTTCAATGACAAACCCAGTTCATTGGGCCACCATTTTCAGCAACTGGATATTGTTCATTTAGGGTGCGTTTTTTTGGAGCGAAGCAAAAAGTTTGAATAGACATTGTACCGTTCTTTTCAGTGTAGTAGCGAAGCTGCTTCGCTTCTTCCTGACCGAATCAAGCGAATTGCTTCCACAGTTGATTAATTTCATTTATTGCTAAGCGAAGCAACAAAGATTTTCGTTGTTCTTTAAACTGATTTGGTTTTTCGTTGTTTTTTCTCGGTGCGTCTTTAGATTACGTGATAATTTAGGACTGGATCGAGTCTGAATTTCGCGCCAAAATGGGGAGGCGAGGCCAAGTGTTGAAGATTTCTGTCAAGATTTGTCATCTGTTTGATTACAATTTTGCCTAAATGCGTGGATTTTCAAAGTTTGGTGCGACTGCTTCTTGAAAGTGGAGAGGATGGATACTTCTTGAAAGAAGTAAAAAATTGATCGGAGTCAAAAATGTTTGGGAGCAAAATTTGTTCAGTGGTATGTTCAGTTCATTTGGCCACTCAACTGAACAAACACCGAACATTTATCCAATCTCGAATGTCACGCAAAAATAACTGCACGAAAAAGAGGCTGAAAATGGTCAGCAAATGTGAAGTGCAACAATCAGTGCATTTGGCCACTGGAAGCTGAACATAGTTAAAAAATGGTGGCATTTTCAGTGAAATGTTAAGTTCATTTGCCAAGGGCCTTACTTTAAAAGAACATATCAAGATAATACAAGCAACTGCACCTGAAACTTTTCTTTGCACAAAGGAAATAATCTGCTGTTGACTGGTTTACAAACTTTCGGAGTAGTTTTACTGCCATAATCAGCTGTTGTTCTTTTCAAACCACTGTATGACCTCACGTTGTTGCTTGCTAAAAATTAAAAGACAAAGCTTCGCTCCACATATTTGAAAGTGTACATATAAACTTTCAAAACAACTCTCACGACAATGTCACAATGTGCTCCACATATTTGCAAGTGTACAGATAAACTTTAAAAACAACTCACGGTTCTATAAAACTTTTTGGCATTATTCTTTGAAAACAACGTTCTTTGGGTGTGTTCTTTTGAAGCGAATCAGAGATTTGCTTCCTTCTTTTGATTCCAGGAAGACGAGGGACCGAAGCAAAACGAAAAGAACTCATTGATCATTTTTTGCTTCGCTAAGCAATAATTGCGAATAGCTACGAAAGCAATTCGCTTGATTCGGTAGGGAAAAGCGAAATAGCTTCGCTACCGCACTGATAAGAACGGTAAAATGTCGAATCAAACTTTTTCTTTGCTCCAAAAGAACGCACCTTAAAAAAACAATTTAGGCCAAAAGCCCCCAAAATTTCACCAAACACGAAAAAATCTAAGGAACTTACACTGTAGTGAAAAACTACGATAGCAATGCAACATTTTTCATCAACTCAAACAAAACTTAAGTTTTTTTCTAGGCGAAAATTATTGATACTGAATTACTAAAACAATAAACTTCAACATTGCAAGAAGTTAATCAACCTCGTCCCCAGAGTGAATAGGCAGCTACTTGAAACTCCGCTGTCCATATTCGACCCTGGTACCGGCCTTGTCTATTCGCAATTTGATTCGCTGTTCAAACAATAGAAATTTTAAGTGACGTCACAGTTTTTTCAAAATTTCTCACCAAAATATGCCGATAACTATGTAAAAAACATCCATAAAAACTAAAAAATGATGCTACATGAGATATTGTATCTTGCCTTACAGTTGTCAATGAAATTTTTTGCTTTCCATTCTAAGAACATCTGCTTTCGGAATCTACATCTTGTTTTTATGCCTAGGCCAAAATTGCCAGCATTTTGGCAGATTTTGTGGCCGGTAACAGGGCCAAAATCGATTTGACGGACGGTAGAGATTCGAGGAAATTCGATATGGGGCCTGGGGACGAAGTTGGAAGTTAATATTCGCCGCCTCTTGTCGAATTGTTCTATTTTATTTAGTTCCGTCCGAATATGTATATATATTAGTTAACAGATGAGGACAGGTGGTCTTTTAAAGGCCTCGTTTTGATGTTTTCAGAGAAGTATTTATTCGCGTTCTTTTAGGCCTAGTTTAGACAGCGCATTATGGGCGCAGCGAATTAAATTATTGCCTAAAAATCTGTCTAAGTGTCAATTTCATTCGCTCATAATGCGCTGCATAAACCAAGCACTTTTTGAAGCGACTTAAATAATCAAATGCGCTCATAATGCGCTGCTCCAAGCGAATTACATCTTTTCCTTTAATGCGCTCTGAATTAAATTCGCTGTCTAAATCCATCATGTAGTTTAGAGCGCTCTAACAGCGCATCATTCGTGATGCAAGCTGAATTTAATTCGCTGCGCCCATAATGCGCTGTCTAAACTAAGCCTTACACCAAGTACATCTTATACCCCTCTTATACCCACAAATAAAAATGCTGCTATATAATTCGTAAAATGACGTGAGCGGCTAAAATGAAGTTTTAGTTGAGAACTATAACTTAGCATAAGAATCTACAGCATCTTCACAGTACAGATTCCTCTCATATCCAGCAAGCAAAAAATTCGAAAGCTAGTTTTGAAATAAGTTCATTTAGAAAATTTTTGTTCAAAATAGAATGCTATCTTTTTTGCATCATTGCAAAACTCCAAAGCGCTATCGCCTTTATAAGATAGGCTAATTTGCAAGAGCTCCAGTGCAAACACTGAAAAGAAACTTATTATATTTAGTCGATCTCACAAAACTCCATTTTTTTCGTTTATTCATATTCGCAATTACTAAAGTAGACCTGGTGCGTTGTTTTGGAGGGCTTCGCCTTATGTTTTTTCCTTGAACGATTTATACAGCTCTGTACACTAGGTAATAGCAATAGTTTCAGTATAGTATAAAAAGTATTTTCTTTATAAACGAGAAGGAAATTAATAGAGTTAACCATACCTTTATTGAGATCGTTTGATAGGAATGAAGACAGTGATGAATCTGTACCACGTTTTGTATCGTCAATTAGAAGCAAGTATATCTCTATGAAAGCGAACAAAGTCAAAATGATGATCATAAGTTTCCTTCTAAGCATTCTCACTGCCATAAAACACGCCATTTTGATATAGATCTTATTTTCTATTATGTATTATCCACCTAGGTGAAGTTTCGAGCGTTCGTTGCCATGGATGCAATACTTAATCTGAAGAATTCGAGTGCAAATGTGTTCTTTAATTGTTGCCTTCAAACATCTTTCTGGGAAACTGAAATTCAGGAGAGGAATTCGGCCACATGGCAATAGCGAATAAAATAACCCTTGACCGCACACAATTTGGAAAGAATAAATCCAAACCGTCCAATTGAGTAACGCAACTCTCCCTCGAGTACGCACGTCGAATTTTTTAATTTAAACTCGTATCAAATTAATATTAGCCTTCGTTAATTAAAACAGTTTATTGTAGAACTTTGAGTAAAACAACCCGTTAATGGTTGCAGGTAGCATTGCATTATTGAGCCTTTACACCTAAGCTAAGTTTGATTTAGGTGATTTTGATGTCCACAATTAGGGCGAAGCTTAGTACAAAAGGCTAGTACAGATCATTTCGATGCGAAGGTGACATTTGGGTTCTTTCTGTGAAAAATTTGGCGATGTAGCTAATGAAGTCTCCGTTCTCTAAGTGTGAAAGGGTCTCGGGTATCTGTGAGCAGATAAACAGGCTGTTAGTCCAGCCACTATCAATTTGTGACTAGATACTCTGTTAATTTAAAACAGAAACAATATTGTTCATACCCTGGGTACCAGACTTTCAATTTCAAGAAAAATTTTCTTGATATTGAAAGTCTGATACCCAGGGTATATTGTTCAAAGAATTTAGTATTTGATGGCTTGGGTGATGAAAACTGCGGTTAGGCCATGGCCAAGCGATCAAACATTATTTGTCAAACATTGGAAATCGGTATTAAAAGCAAAATGTTTTACCGTTGGACAAAGTTGCAGAACATTGCTCGTCAAATATTTGAAATTTGCTGGTCAAGCAAAATGTTTTACTTTTACCGTTTTCTCACGTTGCGAAACATTGCTCATCAAACATAATTTGCTTTGCTTCATTTTGATTCAAGTCAAGCAATATTTACAGTTGACATCCGCTATCTCGACTGCCCGCTATCTCGAACGATTTTCCATTTCCCCTCGTTTTGGTATAAGGGTTTGTATAGAAAAATCATCCGCTATCTCGCACCCCGTTATCTCGAACATTCGCTGTCTCGAACTTTGCCAAATTTTCTGTTGAACTGGACAAAGAGACAGGCTGAAAATATGTGTAAGTTCGCCTAGCGGAGTGGGAATGGCAGCAGCTAAGTGATATGCTGTCTATGAATACAATAGATGAAGCTGTTCTCTTTTGAGATGTGCTGCATCGCAAATATCTCAATTTCATCAATAGTAGAGATGAAAGCAGATGAGCTTTGACTCCTATGTAAAAAATACCAGACTTGTTTGATGAAATTTGGGATCAGTAACCCTGCATGTTAATATGGGTTCCTTTTCTGACTTAAAAACTATAATTTTTTATATTTCGAACATTAGCATCCGTTATTTCGAACATTCGCTATCTCGAACAAATTCCAGTTTCCCTTAAGAGTTCGTTAATTCACAAATCTAGAAATACATTACGATACAAAGATATATCAATTTCAATTAAAGATCTTTCTACCAGTGGCATGCTACAATAGATAGTACTCGAGCCTGGACTGCATGGCAAGAGAGCCAACCGTTTCCACTGAGCTAAATAGCCCAATGAAATCGTTGAAGCTCCAAAGCTCTTTGGTGTTTCGGCTTCATTAAGCCTTCTTCAGTACCATACATAGTTATATATATACTTGTCATGAGAATCTCTAATAGAGATATTCATGACAAATATAGCTATGTATGGTACTAAAGAAGGCTCAATAGAGCATAGTTTTATACATATATTTGTCATGAGAAGCTCTAATACAGATATTCATGACCAATGAAATCGCTGATCAAGCAACTTTCAAAGTCACACAGCTCCCAAGCTCTTTGGTGTTTTGGCTTCATT
The DNA here is from genome assembly GCA_014526335.1 of Chrysaora quinquecirrha. Classification (NCBI taxonomy): domain Eukaryota; kingdom Metazoa; phylum Cnidaria; class Scyphozoa; order Semaeostomeae; family Pelagiidae; genus Chrysaora; species Chrysaora quinquecirrha. Next base: position 605,463 of record JACTAT010000315.1, read on the forward strand.
AAGCCTTCTTCAGTACCATACATAGTTATATATATACTTGTCATGAGAATCTCTAATAGAGATATTCATGACAAATATAGCTATGTATGGTACTAAAGAAGGCTCAATAGAGCATAGTTTTATATATATTTGTCATGAGAAGCTCTAATACAGATATTCATGACCAATGAAATCGCTGATCAAGCAACTTTCAAAGTCACACAGCTCCCAAGCTCTTTGGTGTTTTGGCTTCATTAAGCCTTCTTCAGTACCTACATAGTTATATATATATTTGTCATGAGAGTCCCTAATAGAGATATTCATGACAAATATGTATAGCTATGTATGGTACTGAAGAACGCTCAATAGAGCCTTGGAGCTGTATGACTTTGAAAGTTGCTTGCTCAGCGATTTCATTGAGCTATATAGCTCAGTGGAAACGCCGTTGGCTCTCTGATCACGCAATCAAGGTTCGAACCCAATGTATTGTGGTATGCTACTTTTAGATATAGCTATAATAATACTATTATAATATTTTAAAAATAAATTCAGGTATATCAATTTCTACAAATTCTAAAATTCCCCAACTGCCAATTTTCCTTAAAAGCTAAATTACTTCGTCAATAACCTACATAAATATACATTACAACTATAAGCATGATTTGCAAAGGGCAGTTTGGCCCTTTTGAAAATTTCTACAAGGACATATTCGTCTTACATTCGTTTGCTCTGCTACGCAGCTAAAATACAGATAATGATCTTGAATATAACATTTTCCATTTGATGGATGATATGACGGATGATAAAGTTTTCTCTCATTTTTTATTCCGTTGCAAAATATTCCTAATCTAAAATATAAACAGAAGCTTACGATGAAATTTAGTATTACAAAATTTGTAGCAACAAAATTCAGAAACAATTGCAAAGACAGTTACTTCATGTTAGTCTGAACATGTGTCGCATCACTAATAAGGGTTACTTCATGCTGGGCTCACTTTTTTATATTCTACAATTTTTAGTTGAAGGTGCTGTGGCGTCGTGGTGTAATCCAGCCAAATCGTTGTGTCAGGAGCTCAGTGTGGTCAGGGTTCGAGCCAAGCCATGGTAGCGTCACAGCAAGGGTCGAAGTCTCGATTAGTTAACCTACTACTGAGATTCCAGCGACTGGCGTTAAAATGCCATTTCACCTTCACCTTTACCAGTTGACCATTTTCTCGAACAGTTTTTATATTCTTGATGCAACTTTAAGCAAGAATTAGTTCCAAACTTAAGAATTAGCCCCAATCTTAATAAATGCTGCTACAAAATTAAAAAGTCTAAAGTTACACAGCAAGTTTTAACAAAAATGTTTTCATTCTTAAGGTAGGCTTTTGCCTTCTTGGTCGTCATGGTGCCCCCATAGCGCACAGTTAGAACAAGTTGCCGAATGTTAATCGGCGATTTTTCGGACCAAATTCACCGCAAATGACCTGTTGAAGTAAGTATTCTGGGAACTAGTTAATAACTTATTCCTTTTTGACGGCAACTAGTCAGCGCACAGTTCCAGAAAGTTGGGGATGTTCTATTCTGCGATTAGATGAATACTGATTCTCCTCAATTGCACCTGAGCGCTCTTGCGGTCGAAATCAACTGTATCCTCTGAGTCCTGATTAGTTGTTGACATGTCGTCATAAGTACGCAGTTAAAGTCATTGGCGTTAGTTCTAGTGTATCGTAGATCGAAATAGCTTGGCTTTGAACAAGTTCGCCATTCATGGCATAATCAATAAAGCAACTGTTAATGATAAGAGCTTTGCGGTACCCCATATTTAAACAGCCTGTACTCAGGCATTTTCTTTTATGAAACTAATTTCGGGAAAACTATACTAGATTAGATTAACTTCTTCTATTCAGTAACAAAAGTTTTTTTAAGTTCCTCACTACAACCGTTCTCAACAGCATTAGTGCTGATAGGACAAAAATGAAGGGTAAAAAGGCAAAGAAACGGCAAATGCCTCTGCTTATACATCACCGACCAAAAAAGCTTTTTAAATCCACATAACATAAAACAAAACAAACCCAGTCGCATTGCTGTTCTGAAATAAGTGCAGCACTGTGAAACTCAACAAAGTTGTTTTTAATTTGAGGGCAATTAGTACGCCGACCAATAATATTTCAAACATCTTAGGGGTTGGTCTCTTATAAAAGAGCTTCTTATAGAAACGCTTTCTTACAAAATAAATGCATTTGCCAATCAGCATTAAAAGCGGGAAAAGATTAAAATCTACTTACCTCTCAAAACTTTTCATAACATTGATGTCAGTAAAATAAGACGGTTCACAAATCTTCCCTAAAACAAGGATGATAATGTACAGTCAGTTGGGTTTTGAATGACTCACTGTTTTCTAATGCCGACTAAATACGAATCAGAACTGTTACCCTTACCTCTCTTGTGGCATTCATGTTTGCATGAAACTCCTTCTGCTGCCAGGAATAATTCAAGACTACTCAAAGGCGGCCATCTTGGAGCTTTATCGTCGCAGAAATTCTAAAAAGATACAATGGAGTGTTAAGTTTATTTCAATTCGATCAAGTTAAACCATTTGCTACAGTTATTCGCTACAGTACTCTGCATTGTTTTTTCCCTGTTGACCAACCACACACTATTCATCACTCATCCCTTAAGCCTGGTTTACATATAGCCAAAAATGGCTGTGCCAGTGCTGAGACACGGATGTACCAGCGCTGAAAAAGTGTTGCGACGCTTCGCTTCCATATAGCAATACGTGGCGAGACCAGTCCTGAGACACAGCTGTACAAGTGCTGAGACAATGGTTGCTATAAAATGGTTTTATATTTCCTCGCATTGATTGGCTTGTTACAGTTCTGTGCTCAATGACAACAAAGGCAAGTGGCAGAGACACATCGCGGATGGCTGTGCCACATGTTTCCAATAAAATATTCTAGCGGCAGAAGTGTCATAAGGGCCGGGAAAGTTGAACCAAATCAACGACAATGTGCCTTCAAAGCAATTACCCTTTTTTAATAAGCAACTTTCGCCAGCCTTAAAAGTTGTTTAAAATTTTGGACATTCCAGGTCTTAAAAGTTGCTTGAAAATTGCTCAAAATTTTCGTACCTATAACGAGCCTAAATTCCAGGGTCAAAATCATCAACTGTTAGGACTACAACACAAGACTTTTGGGAGACAGTGAACGGAACACGTTACCAAAAGGCTTTCATCATTGTCTCTTTTCTTGTGTCTATGCGTTCATCGTGCAAAACAAGATGTTATATCTTTTAAGCTTCTAAGACCAAAATAATATTTGACATGAATGCTGCAGCCTTGTTCTTTGATATCTTAGTTGCTTACTGAGCGCTCGAGTTGCTTAATGTTAAGGTCAGTCCAGCACTAGTTGCTTATTGAGGAGTTGCTTATAAAAAACAGTGTATTCGCATTTCTGTGATCTAGTTTTGTCATCAGCTACTTATGGTTAATAGAAGCTATCAAGCTTCAAATAAAGCTTCCAATCTGATTTGAAAAACCTTCAGCAAAATCGTAGTTCAAAGCTGTTAAAATTTCCACAAGATGGTCACGAAGATCCCATACAATTACCATAGTTGGTTGGACGATCACAAAACTCACTTAAAGGCATCGTGCCAGTTTAAGTGAGCATTCCAAATAGGGAACAATTCATTCTATCTAGCTCGGAAACTGTTAATTGGTTGGTTGAAACGTGACAGACATCAAGATTAAGTGGCTCGAGCAACTTTTATGTTAAGTTCCTTTGCCAAGAAATTAGCATCTCATTTCTATAATTTCCTTATTTTGGAGAAAGCTTTGCTTCTTTGCCCCTAAGCTTTTGGCTAATGTCGGTTTAGTAAAAGATTACAACTGATAACTCAGCCTCACAGGAGTAAGGCACAGTATGGTTCTTTTACCTGATGTTGTATAAAGGCATGCACCCGTTCCAGCATACCAATGTTTGTAAACTCTTTCGGAAGATAACCTGGAAAGGACTAAAAGAAAATACATTCATGTCAGCGTGTACAACAGCCACAAATGTATTCACTTTTGCTTAAATTAGTGAACCTGTAATGCTTAAGATGCTGAAAAATGGAAAAATGGTCAATATCGCCGTCTGTCTTTTCTTTAAGCCAGTTTTCTACTAGGCTGACTTTTCCACGTGCAGCAAAGCAGCTATTATTTATGAAACGGTGCACTCCTTAAAAAAGAAATCACTTTAATCAATTGAAACCAGGCGCCGAAGGGCGAAAGGTAGCATGTTCATGTCGTGTGAAAAGCTTTCGAGCGCTCTGATTGGCAGGCGCTTTCGGAAGCGAATGAAAAGTTGAAGTCAATCAACATTTTAAAAACGCTCTCTAGTAGCGGAAATTAAAATTATTGTTGGAAATTAAAATACAAATACAATAGTGGCTCCGCTGCGGACCGAAAAATCAACCCAGTGGAAAGCTGGCATCAGGGGCGTAGGAGGGTATTGAAAAGTGGGGGGGGGGGCACATGAAAAAAGGGGCACTAGTGAGCAAGTGCGCCGAAGGCTGACTCTTCTAGGGGGGTCTGGGGGCATGCTCCCCCAGAAAATTTTCAATATAGAAGCAGTTACTTTGGCTCTCGTAGCCTCTTTCGGACTAAAATTCTCAATTATATAAACATATTTTCCAAGGCAGCTGGAGGTCTTACTTAGCCTTTCAAGGTGTAATTTCGATCAAGCTTTTGATGCATTGCAACAACAAGTCAATTCAACTAATATAGCAAATTAAGATATTAAGTTCAGAATGAGTTTATGGAGGTCTATTTTATCAGTTCTAGGTTGATGAGAACAAAGCATCAATAAATTGTTGTATCTCCTTTCTGACATAGTGCTTCGGGTGTAACTTTTTATTCTTCTTTGGGTTGAGAAAGATCTTTCAGCTTAAGCGGAAGACAAAGGAGCCAACAGATACACAGTGAGAAGCTTAGTAACTTCAGAAAGACATGCGTGCTCTTTCTTACTCTTGGAGACAATGTCTACAATTGTATCAATTGCTGTAACGGCCTTTATTTGTGGAGCAGAGCATTTTATTATTGCTGGCAGCAGTTTCAGCTGTGGTACAACCTTGGAAAAATCGATGTCAGTTTTGTATCCGTTCTTCACTTCATCAATAAACTCAAAATCACAGCCATTTGCAGCATCCAAGAGAACTTTCTCAATATTTTCCAGAGGTGCATCGTCGAATCTTGGAGCTATTTCGACTAGGCATGAATCAACAGCTTCATAGAATTGTGATCTGTAAAATGACTCTGGATCAGAAAACTGGTAATTCTCGGCACCTCCATCTCTCAGCCTTGCAGGGAGTCTTCTCTGACGTGGAAGGGTCGGCTCTTCTATGAAAGGATGAAGCATTGCTTTCGAGCACACACTTTCATAAAATGTGGGAAAATCCGCTCTCTGTCGCTGTAAAATTACTTTAAGCGAATTGATACATTTTATTGTGATTTGTGCAGTGTTCTGTTTACTCTGCAGAGTTGTCGCAACCTGCTCAGCAACACTGAATAAGTTAAATGCCATGTGCAACGTAAAAAATATTTTGAATTTCCCTAACTTGTCGGCCAATCCGAGGGCTTTGTCGCAAACATCTTTTGTTGAGGTTTCTTCGGCAATGCTGAACAGTAGGTCTTTCATTGCATTTTGTCAAGTACAAAATTCAAAGAATACTGTAGTTTAACATAAAGAAGGGGCACTTTTCAGATATAAAAGGGGCAGGCATAAGATTTGGCAGAAAAGTGGGGGCACGTGCCCCCCTGGCCCCCCCCCCGGCTCCTACGCCACTGGCTGGCATTATGGTGGTATTTTGCTCCGGTAAGGCAAGGAATAACCATTTATTAAATTACTATAGTTTGCATGTTTTTTAATCAAAAGAGGGCTTTAGGCAATAAATGAACTTGGCTTAGAGAGCAAATTGCAAATTTATTGCAGTATAATAGTTTCTTATCACTAGAGTCCATCCTGCCAGACTATGTTCTGGTACTCGATCTTGCAGTCGCCAAAAGCAATCTAACATAGTCTTTGTTCACCGCGTTCAACTGAGTCACACTATTACTATAAACACAATGTTATTGTTGCTAAGGTATTGCATTAAGTGGCAACATAATTTTGTAGCCTAAATTGTTGCTAAGCTTTTTAGTTTGCAAGATAAACAATGGCAGATATATTCTCTAAGCTCTGCTGCGCAATAGAGGTTGCCGCTAAAGATGGCGGCCGTTTATGTCAATCCCTTGTTTTTCTTAAGGTTTTTCAAAGGGGATTCTGGGAATAATTTCCTTAGCTACAAATTAGACGTCAGCAGCTATGTAAAAAACGTAACTAAGGAAATTATTCCCAGAATTCCTTTCGAAAATCCTTAATGAAAACAATAGGCAAAACGGCGGCCATCTTTTGCGGAACCGTCTATTGAAACGCTGCTTAATTAAATTTAACGTGTTTAATCAGCCTTTTTTGCGCCAGTACAGCCAAAGATCAGAGTAACTCGAATAAAATAAAAATATCACTAACCTTTCTAGCTTTGATTTCCTTCAAAATTTTTTCAAATTTGTTAGATCTTTTATGTCTAAAGTATAGACATAAGGTTCTCCTACATAATCTTCAAGGTAGGGATTTTGCGATGTCAGCTATGAAAAAAAAACGATGCATTAGATCTAGTGAAGAAACAAAAAAAATCTAGATCATGCAGATGATGCTTCGAAGCTCAATTGCATTAAAATGCACCTCGGTCAATGTACCTTGAATCCTCAAATTCGCCCCCCCCCCTCGAATTAGCCCCCGCCCTAGAGTGAGAAAAGCCTCCCTCTCGAATAAGCTTCCACCCCTGACATGTTGATTTTAGCCATTTCACTCCCTATCAATATCCTTTTGGTACTTTATCGAATTATGACAGAAAAAAAGGATTCTTTAAGACGATGATCTTTTAAGCCCTCCTTCGTTTTAGCTTCCTCCTTGAATTAGCCCCCATTCAAAACAATCAAAAATAAATAAACCCCCGGGAATTAAGAATTAACGGTATATCCTATGCCATGTTGTAGCCTTTTATTAGGGTACCAGACAAGTTCTAATAACTGTTTTCTGATTCACGTCGTTCATATACTCAGGGTCTTATTTGCAGCCTGCAGCCACATTAATGACATTGGAACCACTGCCACCGGGTTTGAACGGGCGGGGTACGGCAACTAGAGAGTTAGCTACTTCCATTAAATAATATATTGTTATAATTGCCTTGACTAGGATTCGAACCAGTGACCTTCTGGACAACAAGCCAATTGACTACTCCATTGCACTAAACAGTGCAATGAAGTTGCCAGCCCAACTCGCGGTTCTTCCAGCCACAGGTCTCCTCCACAGCCAAGGTGATTTTTTGTGTTTCGGCTTATATATATCCTGTGTTAGCATATGTTCAGTCCATTAAATAATAAAATTAGTTAAACTTTTGAAGAGTGGGTTTCAATTCTAATTCAAGCAATATGAAATAACTCCAACTTGAATTTGTTTCGACAACCACAGCAAGCTGCTGTCACCCGCTTACAAACCATGAATGAATTATATATAAAAGGAAAATATAGTTTTAATTACCTTTCTCAAATTTGGTTTGCCTTTAAAGAATGCATCGGTAAGCTTATTCCTTGGAGGGTCGAACTAAAAGATAAATATAAAAAAGTGTAATTATTGGCCGCATTAAGTAAAAAGTTTATTCTGATGACTCCACTTTTCGGACATAACTTTTGATATTTTAAATTTGATTGTCAATAAATCCTGAGGCCTATTTTGAAAAATCTCATGGGTGTTTCCATTAAACGCAGTGCAAAAGCCAGGTTTCCATAGAATCGAAGAGGGATCGGAAATGGATCGGCGACCATCTGCAATACACGTATCTTTTTTATAAGAAACCCTTTGTAAGAAACCCAGACTCTCGAATGGCCAAAAATTTAAGAAACTCCAGTACTGGAATTTTTTTACATAGGAAACTTTTCACCACAGACGGCAAAAATATTTTTTTAATTCCCGTGTTTCATCTGCAATAGTGTATTTCTGTGACAAGTAGACAAACATGAAACCCATATGCATTTAAATAGGATCGATAAAAGGGTTTGGAACATCATTCAGATAGAATAACTTTGTTGCCAATATGGACATTCAAGAAACTCTTAAGAAACTTTCAATACTCAAAATTTGAAAATTTTAAGAAACTTTCAGTACTGGGTCAATTTTTTAGTTTCTTATAAAAAAATACGTGTAGTCTGCGTTGATTTACGGAAATGAAAACGGACACTCACGACCATCACGATTGTCCGCAATCATTAGTCGTAAGCGTCTGGAGAGTTGAAATGAGTTCAACATTCCCGATCGTTACAACTGTTTCGATCAATGAAAAACTTTACGAAAACAAAGATCGCAGCCAATCGGTGTTCATCGCAGAAAATCCTTTTGCTGAAATGCAATCATGAGAGTCTGACAATCGAATGAATTGATATTTGTCATTGTTTTGGTTACAAGGCAACTGTTTTGGTCTGCATCATGAAGGCTGAATCGCAGACAGCTGCCGATGGAAACACTGTGGAAACACTTATACGACATCGTAGATTGAAGATAGAAGAACAGATAGGAAACGACTGCAGACGGTCACAGATCTTTTTACCATTTTAAAGAAACCAAGCTTTAACTGATAGAGGGATAACTTAAACGAAAAGGTTGCAATCACAATATCAAATTTATTTTTATAATTGGTAGTTTTAGTTATTTTTTAGTTGCTATGTAGGAAGTACGTAACTTACTTTCGGGTTTAAAAAGATAGCTCCTCGTGCTATTGCTTCTAGTGGTCCTGGTCCCTCAAATGGAAAACCTAACCCAATGAATACCTAGAAAATAAAGAACAACAATCGATAAGATTCACAAAAGGGAGATTTTCGTAGGTACTACGTTTTACCATACAAGGCCCATGACTGTAGAAGGAGCTAAAGGGTCACGTCTTCTCCAATCCCACCATGCTTTGCATTCGTTGTTTCCTTAAGAACCTTTAGGACACTTTATGAAACTGAATTTTTAAGAACCTTAAAGACCGGCCTATTGATTTTTATATGGACAGATTACAAAACTCCAAAATGAAACTGTAACTTTCTCCACAGGTAGGGTGTGATCACCAAAGTATTAAATAATGGCCTATGGTCAGAAGAAATATGTAATTTTACCTTGGATTGTGATAATAGATTTTTCAAATCGTCCGCTTTCATTACCCCATGATTTACCACGTAAGAAGGAATAAGATTTTGCCCTTTCTACAAAACAATTTTGGCAGGAAATTAATGCAGGATCAAGACATTGTTGGCAAATTTTTACGAGAGCTCAATATCGATAATTCAACAAAAAATAAAGTTACATAATGCTAAGATGTATGCCAAGATACGCCCTATCTCTCATTCATTTCGATCTACTATTTCTTTCTACCTGATAGACAAAATCGGGTAACGTTGTTCATACCCATTTGAGGTCATATGGCCAAACTCTTGAATAGCTTTTCATTTAATTTAATTCTAAATTTTGTGTCATGGAAATTGTGGTTCGAGCTCTGAATATGACAAAAAAGTAATAGTGCCTCAAGGGTACGACCATTTGACCTCAATTCTAGACCGAATACTCTGGGTACCCATTAAGGATGAACAGCAGGGTTGACTGTAGGCTTGTGAAAAGTGATCCGTACGACCAACCTACTGTGAGCCGATCATGAGCCATTGCCCTGCCGTCTGTCTGGCATTTTAGGTTGACCCATATGGTAGGCATAAGATGAGCTGAAAGATTTTTCAAGTTGGTGCTGTAGCCTCGTGGTGTAATCCACCTGACTCGTGGTGTCAAGAGCTCAGTGTGGTCAGGGTTCGAGCCCAACCACGATAGCGTCACAGCCAAGGTCGAGGTCTCGATTAGTTAACCTGCTACTGAAATCCTAGCCACTGGCGCTAAAACACCATTTCACCTTCACCTTCACCTTCACCTTAGTTGGGGCAAACTTAGCAACACAATAATTGGCAGCATTTTCGGGTGCAATTTTAAAGGCATTCCATCCCCCACCTGATTTTTCCATGCAGCGTACAAAAGAAGATTTCATCGAATTCAAAAAGGAATGAGATCTTTATCAATTTCACCGAACTCTTTGTTTTGTTTAACCAATCCGGTGAGGGACAAACTGTCTTTAACATGTGGGAATATCAGTGCAAAAATGTTTGTGCGAGCAAGAAGCAACTAAGCAGTCACAATTATATTTCAAATGGATTCCAGTTTCCGACCCCAATTATCGCCTGAGTAGTTTAAGCTGAATACACAAGGATGGAAGACCAGCACGCCCGACGAAGCATAGGGCAGGCAATCAGTTTTGACGCAGGCTGCTTATGCAGTTTCCAAAGGTATTTCAAAGCTCCTACTTTGAAAATCAATAAAACGGAAAATTTGCAAGATTCCAAGCAACAGGCACACCCATGTACTGAGCTCTAGGCAAATGCACTTGCGCATTCGCCAGCTACAATTTGCGTTGTTGACAGCATAATAAGGAGCATGAAAGGATGTATATCACATACCGTTATGTGCATCGTTGCATGAATTTCAAAGAAATCTTTAATGGTATCAAGATACTCCAACAAACCCTGATAAAACTAGAAAAAGGAAAAATCATATCAATATGAAGGCCTGGGAAGATTAGGCAACAAATAGGATCACGGTAAAGAGACAACCTGCATACTGATTGCTTTGCAAGCGACTGCTTGTACAGAAAGCAGTCTGATCTGTTTGACAATGGTTATGAAGGGCATGATAAAGAGCATCATTATTATGGCTATTTCCTTAAGAGATACAAAGAGTTGGAAACATAAAGACAGCGATAAAAGAAATTTAGAGTCTTCAAGATATGGAGACCGATTGGAAAAAGAAAGGCGAATATGTTCACAACAAATCTGAAGAGGAAAATGGAAAACCTTAGCATTTGGCAGCGAATGCTAGGAAGAAGAAAGAGAATGATATAATTTTGGAGAAAGTAGAGTAACTTGCATGGCTTTGGATCACATCATGGATAGGTGGCAGGAATCGGGCCCACGTCGAAATAACGAGGAGAATGATTGTCAGAATTCATTCTTACAACTTTAAGGCATATAAAGTGAATGCTCATGTAATATGACACTCTATGATGCGTTTGGGGAGAGGCCCTTTAGAGAGCATGAATTGTTTTGTTTGCATGAAATGTCAACACGGCTGAAGATTCGCTCCAATGAATACATGGCAGGATTTTGTGTGGTTCACAACGGCCTCTTAGACCAGCTAACAGAAAGTAGATTTAATATTCTGTCTATGTTAAGAAAAAATTAAACCTGAAAATTACCCGAAGATAATAATCATTTTTCCCATAAATAACAGCCAAGTCTTTCTTTGTGTGAGTTTGTTCGTCTTTACCACTTCCTCCAATAAATCCCAGAAATGAATTATCTGGGCTGTGTGCTAAAAAATAAAGTTGGAAGCGTTTTCAAACAAACATAAATAAATTAACGCAGTGAAGGGGAATTAAAAAAAGGGGAAAAGGTTTGGCCACTGTTTCAACAACAGAAATTTTGGAAGATGAAGACAGTGATAGAAATGATCAGCAGATGAGTAATTGACCGGTCTAACTTTCCGAAATGATAATTGAAAGTGCAATACACAAAATCAACTAAGAAACTTTCACTAAAATCCAGGAAGGTTTTTTTTTTGGGGGGCACACGAGAATTAACTACCCGGATTCTTGTGAAATATAAGCTGTTGTTTTAGGACCGGGCATTGTGTTTTGAATACTTTTACTTTGAAATATCAGTGTCGGTCCATGTAGTGCATATCACATAGAATATCCTTGTCAAAAAATGATACACAAAATTGCAGCAAGACACGAGGTGTTATTCTGGCATGAGTGTCCTTTATAACACTTTTTCTCATTAACATTACCCTTATAAGATATTTTCACAGGATACCCTACTTCTGTCCATGCCCTGATTGGTGGACCGACACAAGAAAGCTGAAGTTGCGTCTTCTCTCAAGTTACGGCTAAGGATTAAGTTAGCTCCACAAGACAAATCTCCATTCCCCTAATTCTCTTTGTAATTTTTAGCCAAAATATGTAGAAGCAAATTACTTGAATCTAATAGCAGTTGCAACGGTTTATCTCATTTTCGACAAAAAAATCTATGCACAGTAAACGTGTGTTAGCCGACACCTTTTTAGGAAAACGGCAACAATAACTGTGAAGGCGAAGTAGGACTTTTCTTGTGTAGCAATAGCAAAATATTTCATGTGACAAGCCGACAAGGCCTCGTATTTTGGCACATTATCGATCTGTTTGCCAACAAATAGTGGACTAAGCTTGTTGACAGGCTTTGAAATTGTGTATAAACGCGTCATAAATTCAATACTTACGAAAATAAGTTAGAATTTGTTGCAAAATTAGATCATTTCCACCCCATACACTCTTTCCTCCTGGAATAGGATCTCCATATCCTCTGTAATTAAACTCTGCTTCTGTTCCGAAAGAGTCCAAAATTCGAAGCTTGCATCTGCAAAAGAGACAAAACTCTATAAAACTATATATGACGATATATCAGCAAAAATGAGCGTAATGAATGAATATCGTAGATCACGAGCATTAGGGAAAATCGACAAAAAGAGGCTAAACGGGTTATAAGACCAAACATACTAAACAAGCGGAGGCAATATTTCAATGGATTAAACTTCTGAGCACATGACAATTTGTTATGGTACAAGTAAGGGAACTGGGAGAACTGTGCTCTTTTCCCTGGTAATCATACAAGATGCTGGCTTTTTACTTTGATGTGAGGAGATTGCTGAGATACGGAGCGGTAGGCTAGTGACCGATTAATTGAACTTTGGGGAGGGGAAGAATATTTCAACACTGCATGTGTAAAAGATGTACAAAAACTGGTACTACTGAATACCGTTGTCCAGAACTGCAGATTTCTACAGTCTCAAATTTGCTCTTTTCGAACTGAATTGCTGTTGTTACTCTGTTTGGGATAGGCTGTTATACTGTTATTTCTAGCTTTTTCAGCTTATTTAGGCCTACTATGCATCCGGGTATGGGACCCCTAGTTTAACTTCCCTTCCGAAAAACGGCTGATGAGTTGATTAGACCCCGTTTACACGGGAGTAACTGGATCTGCTCTGGCCCTACCCAAAGCCAATTTTGGCTCGAAACGCCTTCCGTTTACACGAGATCTCTTGGATCCATATCTTTTCTGGCTCTGTTTAGAGTCCGTGCACACGCCCTGGATCGGATCCAAGATCGAAACTGGTATGGATACGAAACGTGACTAAAAATGAATAAATAAAGCCTACAAAACACATCATTTTTCGAAGAGAAATCGAGTCTTCTGCTTTAGCCCCAAACAACATGCTGCTCTCATAAAAAGAAGAAATTTCAAACAGCTTTGTAGTAAGAAGTTTCGTAGCACATGCGTCAACACAAAACATACGGTAGTCAAATATTTCTGGATAGGATCGGAACCGATATAGTTCTTCTCGTGTAAACACGTTGGAAAATAACCAGAACTGGCTCTGGATCGGACCAGAATAGATCCATTTTTCCTCCTGTAAACAGGGTCCTGCAACCATGTCCATTACCATCGAGAAGGTCACCCATCCAGATGTTGACCCCTCATGATCAAGCTTAGCTTCAGTTGCCAAAGGGAAACTAACTAAGCTACTCACACCGTATTAGACATGATAGTCACCACTTAAGCCTTTGATATTTAGTTGGGCAACATTTCGGGAGAGATCCGTCTCCCATCATCGGGCAATGAGAAATGTGGTTTCTTGCCTTTTTATTGCAAAGGTCGGATCGAAAGGAGTGAAATTAACCGGACCTGCGAGGAAGCTCGGAATTTTTGGCGCTCAATTTCTAAAATTTGTGGCGCCAAAATTGCGTCACAAATCATGTCTAATACGGTGTCAGAAACAGCCTTGATAAGTTCGAATATATTTATTCTAAGCTACTCACCCTCATACTGCGCAAAATGCAGCTTTTACCAAGAAAAAATCTCAGGCTATGCGAAGTACATATGCATTTAAGTGCTGATTGTTTCCAGATTTACTTACCGAAGCCTGGCGTAATTCGACGTTCCTATCTTTCGCAAATCGATAATTCCATTGAAATCTGTAAAAATAATATCAAATATCCGTGTGCTTGGGATTGATTTAGAGGCACATTGTTGCTCATCTGGCTGCAGTATCCTACAAAGTAAATATTCGATTAAGAAAATTGTCATTAAAAAAGTAGAGTTCTGAAGTTATTATGCAATGGCATTTCTAGTCGTAGTTGTTGTATTTGATAAGACAAACAGTGTGAAGAGGAAGAAAGAGTTCTTTATCAAACCCAACCCGTCCCACCTATCTTAAAACCCTACATGTTATTTTTTCTAAGGATCCTTGGTCTGAGTTGAAGCTGGAGTTCCTTAATTTTTCAACAAAATGAGGCTTAGGTTCCTTATACTGTTCCTTATCGTCACATACGTTTGAATACTAATTTCTACAGGAAATTCATATAAACTTGATTCATTTTCTAACTTTAAAATATAAATGGAGTATTTGGGGAAGAACGTTGGGTAATGTATTGTTATTCTGTTATTATTTGTACAAACCGTCTTGTTCTTGAAAAAGTGATTCTTAGTTTTTCATCCGAGCCTCGACAGTTCCTTAAAGCTCCTTGATATTTTGGGAATTTTCAGCCTCGATTTCCTGATAATGGCATTCCTTATAAAAAAACGTGTACTCTAGAAAGCTCCCTATTCAAGTGATAACTGCATAAACCTTTCTATACCCCCATCCCTTTCTATTTAGCTCTCCTTATCTAGGTTACTGAAAAATCCAGCAGTAAGCATACCAAATGGAATGCAAAATTTACTGATAATGTATCTGAAAACAAACTTTTTAGTTTTTGTCAAGTCCTTTTTTGCAGAAATATAATGTGGTTCTGTTTATACTAAGCCACGTCTTTTAATAAGCCCAGCATTAAATAAGCCCCATGCGACCTTAACAGAGCTTTAACGGAATGCAATGGTCTTAAAAATCTAAACGAATATTACAGCAAAGCTGTAAGGACAAAGGGAAACAAACTAAGCCACTTTGCCACTCACCCTGCGACAAATTCAGCCGTTGCCGAGAAAAAAATTATGCTAAGACGTTTTTGCCTACCACCAAGTTTGGTCTACCAAGCTTTGGGCTCGACTGTTCTTAATGGTGTTCTTTTCCAACATTGTTTATTCTACAACTATACACACAAAACAACTTCTATGAACTTCTCATGTTGCTATTATGTTGTTCGTATTTTTTTGGCAAATCGAGCCTCGATGTTTTTAGAGTCTGTTCATACAAAAAAGAGTGCAAACATTTGTATTTAAAGCTCTATCGTCGCTCGCTTACTCTTTCAGGCTTTTCCCATCTAAAACCACTTTGACATCATGACCAAGAATATAAGCACTTGCAATCAGATCTGTCCACTGAACCAATTCACCAACAAAACCTCCTTTGCCAGCTTGTTGTAGAATGAATGGTTGGTAATACATTGATCCCAAATAGATGAGAATCTATGATTCAAAGAGATAACATATATAACAGAAAGGGAAAAACAAGACAGAAAGATACTTTTAAAGGTATCATTAGAGGATTCAGAAACAGCTTTATCAAACATGAGCAAGGACACTCACAAACAGTTTCAAGAGCTTTTTTCGCCTGACACTCTGCAGAGTATAAAACCGAACGTCAGAAACAGACCGAAACAGTTGACTAAGGCGGAATTTATACTCAGATGCGGATCGGAATGTACCAATCAGAAAGTGAAGCCGAAATGGTATTTTGGTTTACACACCAATCAGCTTGGGGGATTCAGAGGGATGACCAGTAGAAAATTAATTGAAGAGTCCAGGTGAAAAAACGAACTCCTTATTCCCAAACCCCTAAGTGAAACAAAGATCTTGCTTTGCCAATGATGGAACTGGACTGCAAGAGTTCTATAGCTCAGCGAAAACGTCGTTAGCTCTCTGGTCATCCAGTCCAGGTTCGCTCCTCATTAAACAACGTTGGGACTTTTTCAGTGCACATGTTCAGTAAGTTTGGCCGGGGCCTTCGTTCTCAAGAAAAAAATCATAAATATTTTGTAAATACAATACTATACTGCACCTTCTTGCGATTTCCTTCCTTGAAATGTTTGTTTGCTTTGAGTTCGTTTGCAGCTTCCAGCCAGTCAGGCCATAAATGACGCAATCGTTGTTTCAGCCAACGATAATCTTTGAGAGCCAATAACGAAAGGGCACCATCTAAATCAGTTTTGATCTTGCACTAGAAATGAACAAGAATCGGTTTATAGAGTCTCTTTTTTAAGGCATAGAAGAAAAGAAATAAATAACTCACTAAAACCGTACTTCTGGCTGACGGCTGTCCCCGAAGGACATACAATACATATAGCAAAAAATTCGCCAAAAGAGGTTGGGTCACTTAATTTTGTTTCAAAATTAACGTGGCAAAGACACGTACTCGCCGACTCAATAAGTTAGTGGGAAAACGGCCAGCTTGAAAATCCATGGGTATGAGGCTACCACCCTTAATGGACAAATTAGCGAAATCTTTTACATTGTGGGATTATTTTGATTATAAGTTCACTTTACAGTTTATCGTTAGGATAAGCATTAAAGTTTAAGGCATGTGCTTTTCTAATCTATATTGAATTGTACCTATTCATTTAACATAAACCAGCTTGTAAAAGTGTGCACTTATAAGTCTAGATTTTACCATTTCTATAACCAAACGACTTGTACGGAAAAAAGCACATGTGCCTCTCTTACAGGATAAAAGATCAACAGGCCTTTCCGTGAGGATAGAGTGGCACCCGCTGCTGCTATTTTGAGGTGGCGGGTGCGCTGTACAGTATGGCATTTCATTATGCAGGCACTGGGCTGCGGTTGAGTTGGGTGGATCGTTACCCTGGCGGTTCCGTCGATTCCGGTCTCATTCAGAAGGTCTGATTGTTTTTCTCGTGTAGATAGAGAAAATGATATTATTGATTTTTGATAGATTTTACCTAAAGGATTTTGGAACCATCAGCCAGAAATACCGATTTTGTTTGTAAAGCATTAGGACAGCACATATAGGAGAAAAAAAGCGACATAACTGGCTGGAATGAGGTATCAGGTTTAAAGAGGTTCTAAAAGCAACTTCATATCCCTTGTTGCTGTCATTATATGTCTGTAAGTTCATGATAGGAAACCTGTTCGCTTATAACCGCATTGGGCCATTATGCCAATATAGGCATGCGTGCCTTTGAATGGAGTGAACTTGTAAGCAGGGCTATGAATAAGTTTTCAGTTGCAGTAGTATCTGTTATAAGACGTTAGAAGATCCAATCAAAGCACCTTGGTTTCCTTCATGGCCTAGCTATGTCTATCAGTCATGATTTTTTTTGTAAAGAACCTAGCTCAAGGCTTAACTCTAAAAGTTCCTTATTTTTGGACCATTTTTGAGTCAAATTTAGTTCCAAAAGTTCCTTAATAGTTCCTTAATTTTAACTGCACATACAGTGGTCTTAACAATAAAAGAGAGACACTTGCATGTAACCAAAGCTCGAGACTACTCAAGGAAACATTTGATGCATGGGTAACGTATAATTTGTGTGATTTTCGACTGCAAATGAATGGAACCGGCTTTCTAATTCTTGATTATCTGCAGTAATAAAAGCATTCAACATTGAAAAGTTCCTTAGTGGTTTTCTCTTTATTAGTACAAGTTCTTTACATTTTCGGGCCTTCTACATGTAAGGTTCCTTATAAAGTAGTTCTTTATAAAAAAACGTGTATCTAAAAATATCATACGCCTCTCCACACCAGTAAATAATTCTTTTAATTGAAAGAATGAATAAAAAAGGATCAAAGCAGCAGAGGCCTTATGTATGGTAATAACAGCGTATTATGAACAAGAGTGAACATTCATACTTTTGCTTGCTGATGATCGGACGGTCTAGATCTCATCAGCTGTGCTGTTCCGTCAATCGGCTGGCAGTATGGTTCTATCTACAAGAATGAATTAATGAATTTAATAGATCTTTAGTTATTCAAGTACGGTAAATCATAAGAACAATTAAGCTGTTCAAAATAGATGGCCACCACAAAATCAAACAAACTCTTAATACAATATCCCGGGGGTGGTACATGACCTTTTGATGGACGGGGATGTGCCACCGAGATTTTACAGACACACCCACTTATAATGTAGGCCCAGACCGGGCACATACCATATACTACAGGGTGGCCCAAAAAAGGGACCCCCAAGCTAAATAATTTACAAATAATTTATTCTTAAGTAGGAATTTCATGAAATTGATACTACATGATATTCAACTCAAGTGAGATATTTCTTGGCAATATTGTGATGATGTGGGTTAGCATCCATGAATAAATCGAATTTAAAACTTTTCTATCCAAAAACATACTGTTACAAAATATGCAACTTTATATCCTTGCGCAACAAAACTGAAATATCAGTAACTCATTCTTTCAGGCAATGATATGTTTAAATGAATGATATGTTAAAATGTCCTCCATCCTGCTCAATACTAATCTCACTGGCCATGCATTAAGTAATGGACCTGACAATTTCGAACTGGGATAATGATTACCATTCGGGCACGATCACAGTCCGCAATGATGGAATATTATGAACGTTGTTTTCTTGCACATACACAAGCTTTTTTAAAGAATCCCAAATCGAAAAATCCAAGGGGTTTACATCAGGGCTATTTGACGGCCACAGATCTATTGTAATAAAATCAGGGACGTTCACTTCAACAAAATCCTGAGTAGGGCAAAATCCTGGATTGTCAATTTCCGGCCAAAACAGCCGATTTTGGTACATCATAAATTTAATGTCTAATTGCGCCGAGATAAAAGCTCTTATTATCAAAATATCACTACACGATATCGCATTTGAGTTGAATATTACCTGGTATAAATGAAATAATATTCCTCCTTGAGAAAAATTATTAAGAAATTATTTACCTTGGGGGGTCCATTTTTTTGGGCCACCCTGTATAATAAGAAGCGGGATACTGCACTACAAACGTTTGACTCATGTTTAGAGAATTTCAGGGCAAAAACCCCATCCATATGGGTGACACATACCCGTTCCAAATTACACTAAGTATCCCCTCCACGGGTACAATATCTAGACAAAACCATGAAATATTGCTTGGGATGAAATTTTACACCCTTAGTCTTTTTTCATGGTCAAATCCCTTAAAAATTTTCAAACTTTTCATCGATATAAAATCATCATCGAAGTGACTAGAGGCATAAAAATTTGTCTCAATACTAAAACAAAGGTGCTGAACTCGAATATGAAATCGAAATATCTCTGTTACGTAATTTTCAAGTTTTTTGGAAACGAGGCCCTTAGTTGAAAAGGTGTATTGTCTGGCTGTTGTTTCGAGCCAATAGCATATCAAAGGAAGATTCATAGTCTTGGAAGAGCACCCGTGCACGCTTTTTTTATAAGGAACCACTTTATAAGGAACCTACATGTAGAAGGCCCGAAAATTTAAAGAACTTATGCTGCTAAAGAGAAAATCACTAAGGAACTATTCATTGTTGAATATTTTTTTTATCACTGCAAACAATCAAGAATTAGAAAGCCCGTTGCATTAATTTGCAGTCGAAAATCACATAAATTGTACTTTGCGCATGTATCAAATGTTTCCTTGAGTAGTTTCGAGCTTTGCTTACATGCAAATGTCTCTGTACAGTAGTCATTAAACTGTATGTGCAGTTAAAATTAAGGAACTATTAAGGAACTTTTGGAACTGCAATCGTCTCAAAAGAGGTCAAAAAATAAGGAACTTTAAGAACTAGGCCTTGAGCTAGGTTCTTTATAAAAAAAGCGTGTAGAGCACGTTTATGGGTTTTGTTAATCATATGCCGCCTCGCTACAGAAAATCCACACCTAATCTCATTGTAACTTCAACAAGATTAGCCCCCCTTCCACTTCAACCTCCCCACATTGCAAAGAAATCGGATCAATTAAAATACCCAAAAACATCAGCAGAAAATAAAAGATTACCTCTGTGAGATATCGTAAAACAGAACAACTTGATCCATCGATTCCATGAACATCTTTTAAACATTTGTTCTTTGAATACACAAATTCCACAAACTTAAAATCAAATCAAATTTTTACTTAGAAATTTTCGATTATTGCATGTTCTAGTTTACATCAATAATCGCTTTGCGTATTGTGATTTGCCTATACTATTTTTGTATAAGAACCAGATAATCTTCCCGAGGCTCGATGCTTCCATTTTCTTAATACACGCAGTTTTTTATAAGCAACCGCTTATAAGCAACCAAGATGTAGAAGGGCTAAAATGTCCAAAAACGTATAGTTCCACAGGAAAAAAACCTAAGCAATATCTTAAATTTTAAATAATTTATATCACTGCAAGCAATCGAGGATTGATCAACATACAAGCTATTTCCATTCATTAACCGTCAAAAACTCATATCAACGGAGTGTTACTCATTACGTAAAGCACTTCATTGAAGGCTTCCCTTTAACTTTAAATAAAAAGTCTCTATATGGTAACAATTACATTGTACTTCTTGACTAATGTTATTTATAGTAATTATTTGCTGTATACTAGGTGTTCTAGCGTTATGTTGCATAAAAAGCTATAGGATAACTCCAAATTTTGCTGTTTTTAGCTTCTATACTATTCTTAGGGAAAAAATATACAATTAAAATTAAGCAACTACTAAGCAACTTTTGCTACTAAAAAAGGCCATGATAAGAAACTTTTTGAACTAGGCCCGAGCGAAGTTGCTTATAAAAGAAACTGCATGTAATTTTAGGTTCGAGTGCTAAAATAATATTTGCTAAATAATAGCAAGCAATAAATATTTGTTTGTTAAAGCAGGTTGGAGGTTCTGGCAGCTATGCATCTGATGTGGACCTGCAGCTTGTGCCCCCAGAATGATATTCTAGAACGAATACTCTGGCTACTTATTTACCGACCTGGGAAGGATGAACAGCTGAGTTGACTGTAGGCTTGTGTACAATACATTGCTTCTACGAGCAATAATTATCACTTTGGTTTATTTCAAAATTGCAGGAAAAGGCGGAAAATCTCTGTTGTTTCTAATTTTTAATCCGAGGCTGGACATTTCTGAGGCTGTACAATTCTTACTTTGCTCATATTCTTGGCAAATTGAGCCACATGCGCTCTTGAACAGGAGGCGCGCCTTTGTAGGGTATTAGGGTAGTCAAGTGTTACGAATTAAATTTAGAAAAACAATTTTTGTTTATAACTGCCCCGGAATGGGGATTTGAAACTAATACTATTATTACCACAATAGGGCAGACTACGGAAAGAGACTTTGCGATCTAATTTTTTAAGACATCCAACGGCCTAACAAACAACGTTGCAGTTTTATGGAACAAATTTAGTCCCCAAAATAAAAATCGCCCCATCGTTGATATATTTTGATTAGCTTTAGAATTATAAGAAAACGGAAACATATTTGGCACACTTGAAAGAGTTTTCCGTCTGGCGCTCCAAAGAGTACAAAGGACTGAAACAGACCGAAATAATTAAAAAAGGCAGAATTTATACCCAGATACGGATCGAAAAAACAATCTATCAGAGAGTAGTGCTGATTTAGCATTGTCTTTTAAACATCAATCGGCTTGCAGGGATACAGCAGGAAGGCCAATAGGATAAATTGAAGAGTCCATGTGAGAACAAGAACTCTTTCTGTCTACAAACAACCAACATCGTTTAGAATGTGTTTCAGAATAAGTTTCTATTTTCTATCAAGGTTTCAAGATACCTTCATGGAGTATTACACGCAGTTTTTTCTTTAAGCAACCGCTTATAAGCAACCAAGATGTAGAAGACCTAAAACTTTAACGTATAGTACCACAGTAAAAAAACCTAAGCAACATTTTAAATTCTAAATAATTTGTATCACTGCAAGCAAACGAGGATTGAACAACATAGAAGCTATTTCCATTCATTTGCCGTCAAAAACTCGCATATCAACGGAGTGTTACTCATTACGTAAAGAATTTCATTGAAGGTTTCCGTTTAACTTGCAATAGAAAGTCTCTATATGGTAACAATTACATGGTACTTCTTGACTGATGTTATTTCTAGTATTTCTTTGCTGCATTTAATAGGTGTTTTAGCGTGATGTTGCATAAAAAACTCAAAGCTATAGCACAACTCAAATTTTGATGTTTTTCTAGCCTCTATTCTATTCTTAGGGCAAAAATATACAGTTAAAATCAAGCAACTACTAAGCAACTTTTGCTACTAAAAGATGGCCATAAGAGGTCCAAAAATAAGCAACTTTTTTAACTAGGCTCGAGCGAAGTTGCTTATAAAAAAAACTGCGTGTAAGTCGAGATAGGCGAAGCACCAGAAAAAAAAATACGGTTTGGCTTGGTATATAAATTTAATTCAACTTACCTGGAATTTTTCTTCACAAAATGGAAAAAGCCTATGGTTTGCAGGTTTACATTCTTTTCTTTGTGTGATATTCTTGTATCTGGTTTCTTTAACTGAGAAGAGAGAAATTATTTTTACTATTATAAAGATTTACTTGTTTCTATAAGAAAGTCGAATTCTGTCGTTAATGTAGCACTGAAAATTTTTGCCACAAAATACCATGAAATAGACCTCGACAAAACACAGAAGAGATTAAAATTATGCAAAGCTTCAAGATGTCGAGTTTTTGATGGTGAAGTCGTATTAAGCATCTAAAACTTAGTCTACAATCTTGGACAAAATATTTAGGAACGCCTAAATAGTTTTGCTACTATCTATTAAGTTCCCCTTCTCCCCCGTTACAATGTTGTTTCGCACAAAAGTTGTTTTCCTCTATTACCAACATTGCTTTGGGGGTAAACGGGGGAAGAATTGGAGTTCTCGAAGTAGAAAATCAATGGAATAGGCCTTATTCCTTGGAGAAAATGCCTTGTTCCAAATATTTTGTCCAAGATTGTAGGTGCAGTGGCGTAGCAGAGCACACCTCACAACGAACATGTTTCCAAAATCTACGAAATCAGCGATATATAGCCAAGCCCTACGCTAGCTAAAACAGACGCAGTTATTGAAATTGAGGACTCATGTAGCACATGAAGCTCTGAGCTAAAGAAAAATGACAATCGGGATGCAACATCTATCTTGCATAATCTCGTTCTTTTTTGTTTTTCAGTGTCAAGGTAATGAGAATAAAAACTGTATCTTGAAAACCATTGAGGCCCCCTTTAGGGCCAAAAGGCTTGGGAACCCTTGGGAGTTGTTCTAACCTTAACCTATGTCTGTTAAACCACTGTCTAGGCGCAAACTTTCTTTGCTCTAGCGATTGTACTATTAATTCAACGAGCCTTGGAATTTTCCGATTCTATAGGGCATTCACTATAGAACAACAAAATGTTGACTTAGCCCAAGAGCCCAGTGATATCTGGAGCAAATCTCCCAAGTAACATAGACCTCTTCTCCTTCAATTGGGCTTTGCACTTCTGCTATATTGAGCTTTCTTTACAGATAGATAATTGTGGGACAGTTAAGTGACTACCTACTGAATCTTTTTGTACAGTTTTGTATGACAAAATTTGTTATACAATACCAAGAAAACCTTGATTATCATAACCCTTGATTTTCATATCGATATACTCGTGACAGTCTCCTACTACAATACTCGCATTCTACCCGAGAGAGAACTCCATTAGCAGTGCTAATGGCAAGTGTAGACAATTTATGGACAAAATGTCTCTGGCTTTTAGGGACAAAAATATCATCACCTAAAGTATTTCAGGTCAATTCCTTAAAAACTGACAATTCTGATGAATAGAAACACTAACTCACTTTTCTGTGATTCCATTTCAACAGTACCAAAACGCTCTGTTAATCTAAGATTAACCATAATCAAGCATAATTGTAGACCAAGGAGGGCTATTATTAATGTTCGTAAATTGAATATTCTACAAATTCTTGACCTCTGTACTTTTTTGCCCTGGTGCAACATTCTTCCCCAAAATTGTGGTTTATGATGCTAAACCTGAAAAATGATCAATTTTAGAAGTAACAATAATTTGATAATAATTCTATAATTTGATTTCCATGCATATACTGTATATATAAAAACTAAGCTGGTTGCAGGAGACAGGTGAATTTTATGAGATGATAATCATTTTTTTTGTAATTTCAACAAGAATAGTCAGTTACATCAACATCAGCATCGTATCCTCATTATCATCAACATATTATCAACAAGAACAACAGGGTTATCATATCGTCATCAGTTGTCATCATCACCATCATCATCATCATCATCATCATCTTCATCATCATCATCATTATCATTATCATTATCATCATCATCATCTTTATCAACATACTCATCTCATGAACAGATCATGAACATCATCATCATCATCATCATCATCATCCACTCTTCGTGTGGGCCTCAGCGAACTCTTCAATATGCTCCAGACATAAAGTGGCAAGCTTTTCCATTCAGTTCTTCAGTTGCCATGTTGACATTTGAACATCAGCATCATCAACATCATCATCAACATCAACTAACATAATTAACATCAACATCATCATCACAATTGTCATCACCATCACCATCATCACCATCATCATCATCATCATCATCAACATCCTCATTGTTGTCATCATCACCATCACTGTCATCATCATCATCATCATCTTCATCATCATCATCATCATCATCATCATCATTAGCATCATCATCATCATAATCATCATCACAATCAACGTAATTCTCATCAGCATCATAAACCTTTGTCATTATACGAAGAGCATTTTTGCAAAGGCAAGTTTCAAAATATTTAGAAAAACTGAAATACGGTTAATGGTGATATAAATCTTTGTAAATTTCAAATGTGAATGTAAATGTAAATTGTAAATGTTTTTATCGATATAATGTCTCTATGGACCAGTCCCAGGGGGGGGACTTGGCCCTGAAATGTACAGGGTTGTGCCCCCGAGTTTTTTCAAACCAACCCACCTTTAAGGTATTGTTTTACACATTAAGCCAGCCAGTTTTATGATTTTTGCATGAATTTGTGTACCAAATGTTAAGTAAATTGGATTCTTACCCACTTTTAAGGTATTTTAGGCATAAAATCAGACCCTGTTGTAAGGAATTTTCAAAGAAAAACCCACCCATATGAGGGGCACATACATGCCAGCCTACATTTCTGATTCTGCTTCTGCTCATGCCGCCTAAACTAAAGACTCTTAGGTTTCAAGAATCCATATTGAGAAACTGGGTGCACAAATTCCTTTCTCTGCAGTGTGCCTTGCAGGTATCAAATTAGGTTTTTATGTTCCATTCCATTAATTAGATATGACATGATAGGCCTAAGGACACAAGCCACCATTCAATCCCATCCATTCAGTAGATAGAGGTCAAAATGCAAATAAAAAAAAGCAAAAAGTTGTCGCAAAATAAAACTAACTCGCCTGTTTTATTTCAGGGTGGCTCTTCGTTTGGGCCTTGGTGAACTTTTTGATATTCTCGAGACATAAACTGGTTGCCATGTTGACATCTGGACAACGTCGACATGTGGATGACTTGGCAAGGACGCACCATTATGTAAAGACGGGAACGCCGGAACAAGGAACAGGGAATAAGGTCTCCATAATCGAATGAATATGATATGAATATGAATATGAATATGAAAGATCATATTCCCCTTTCCCAAGCTTCATATCAAAGTGGTCGCTGAACTACAGAGCAAGTTTTCGCTATTAAAATACTCATAGAAAAATCAATAACATCTGAAAACTATGATATTTTCCTCATGTTACTCGATATGTCAAAAGCCTTCGACACAGTGAATCGTATTAAATTAATGAAAATACTAGAAAATATTCTGACAAAAAGTGAACTTCATATGATGCACCTTCTCATAAATGATGTTGTTTTAAACGTTAGAATTGGAAACGAAACTGGCAAAGACATTCCGACAGCCATAGGTATTTGTCAAGGAGACTGTCTGTCTGCTTTGCTTTTTATACTTTATCTAGCCTATGCACTGAAACCACTACCTCGACAAATACAACCTGAAGACTACCACAAACCACTCTGGTCTGCTCTAGATTGGTTGATAGATAGGGACATACATAAAATTGAGATTGATCCTAAATATGCAGATGACATTTCTTTCCTGCGATCTGATAAATCGAAAATCAATCAAGTTGAAAGAGTTGTACCTCAGATGTTAAAAGAAGAAGGACTTTTTGTCAATGCTAGTAAAACAGAAAAATTCCACATAACCAGGCATGGAGAAAATGATTGGAAGAGATGTAAATACTTAGGATCACTACTTGACACGGAAGAGGACATCAAACGCAGAAAAGGGCTTGCCCTTGATAGCATGAAAACAATATCATCCATTCTAGACAGCAAACACGTCAGTGAAGAAATTCGTTTGAGAATTTTCAAAACCTACATAGAAAGTATTTTCTTGTAGATTTCAGAGCTATGGACGATCACTAAAACATTAGAAGACACCATCGATGCTTTTCAAATAAGACTGTTGCGGAAAGTAAAACATGTCAAGTGGCCTCGACTTATATCAAATGAGAGACTATATAAACGTACAAATATCAAGCCATGGAGTGTCACCATCCTTAAACGGCGCATGTCCTGGCTCGGTCACTTGCTACGTCTACCACCTGAAACCCCAGCTCGACAAGCTCTCAGGGAATACATCAAACCTACGAAACGACCACCGGGTAGACCAAAAACGACATGGCTAAACAAAGTTCTCAAAGATCCTAAAGAATACTCTGACATTCATATTGTTCAAAATGTACAGGCAAACCTCGATAAACTTGTATAAATATGTTCTAACAGAAAGACTTGGAATAATGTTGTTAGCAGCATGATGTCAACTATGTTGACGAGTATGCATAAATGATGATGATGATGATGATGAATCGAATCCTTCCGAATGATTCAGAAATTGAAACCTTTATTTTTTACTGTGAAGAACCTTACTAAGAAACAACTACAACAAAGAAATATTATGCTTTTCTATCCTTTTCTTTTCATATAGTTTTCTTTTGTAAATACTTGTCAATTTTGCAAAAAATTTAAGCAGGAGAGCCCAGAACGTCGAAATTTGAATATCTTACAACAAGAAATCTGCTTCAAATCTCACTGAGCTTCAACTCTAAGCCCAACTCTAACTGTAAGCCCTGAAATCCCAAACATTTCGAGCAGCACGAGCGCTGGCCCCAAGCTAAGCTTCTTACGATTCAGTCAAATGCACAGAATAAATACGACACCAAATGAAGCAACGGTGGAAGCCAAAAGAAGTATGAAGAGAAGCATCTTCAATACCAGCCAAAAGGTACCAGCAATCTGCCCGGGGGGGTAACTTCCATATATATGAGTACGGGGTGTGCCATTTTTTGGGGTCCTTTTTTTGAGGTTGAAAATAAATTTTGGGGTGTCATTTTCAAGAAAGTCAGACAAGCCCATAAATTTTAGGGTATCATTTTGAGTATGAGCATAATTTTTCAGTTATCATATTAAAAACAGTTTCTAGAATTGCCCTAAAATTGCTAATTTTGAAAAAGCTTGAATATAAAAAATGGCCCATATACATCAAACATAAATAAAAAGCACTTAAAATAACCAGTGCATCCATCCAATACATAATTTATGGAAATAAAATAAAATGAATGACAGTCTTCTACTAGGTAGTTCTTGTAACAGCAATATGTTGCAGTCATGGGTAAGTTTTTGAGTACATGAATCAAAATGTAAATAAATTTTTTAGAAATATTTATACTGTAGAAGAATTTTTGTTGCCACATTTGTTTGAAATATGCTCCTTTCCCTGAAAGATAGCACCAAACAAGCAAAGATGATATAGCTGAATAATGTACATTTTATTTCAAAAGCGGAAGACAACCAATCCAGCCAGATCTGGTGGATATGGGCCAATCTCCTGGAAAATCATACATTTTCTATATTTAACAATTTTTCCCACCAGCCCCTAGTAAATTATCCTCTTTGGTAATTAATATAAAATGCTGCACATTACCTTTTTGGTGATTCAATTTTTTATTTTTATGGTTTTCCCAGAGCAGCAAATTAATACAAAAAACATAAAAACAGAACAAAGACCAAGGCCAGCACAAGCCTCGTTCTGGTCCTTATTCTGTTCGAAAAGTGCGGAAGTGATTTTGGCGCGAAATTTCTCAAACGAGGTAATGATGCGAGACACCAGATGTTCTTGGATATTCCAAACTTTTTACAAAAGCAATACAGTCGGTTCAAGATGGGTGTTGACAAAAGAGGAATAAATAGAGGTGCTTGTATAGAATGCAATGAATGCGATGATTATGAAATTCCAAAAGCCGGCCATAACTGTGATTACTGTGGATGTAAACCACCAAAACACCCTGTTGTGATTGTGGCCGATCGAAAACGTGGAATTGATGAAGACAGGACGACAGAGTCAGAAGTTATTGAAGTAGAAGAAACGCTGCTTGCAAAACAGAGAAAGCTGGATGAAAATGTTTTTTCACAAAAATTTAAAGAAGGCGAAGAAGATGCTTGCAGCCTTGATGAAGAATGTGATGAGCTACCTGATGCGGTATGTGATGATGATGATGATGATGTCAGTATCAACGACGCTCCTGCTCACAACCTCAATGACATTATTGGTAAGAATTCGGTTCACCTAAACTATTCTTTTCGAAAAGTATTTGACAGATGACGTCACCTTTAGAAAGCTTTAAATGATTGCATTGGTAGGTTTGAGGTTTGATTCGGTAAAGTTTATCAAAGTAATGAAATCAAAAGTGTAAAATGCAACTAGACTGTAACCTGAACGTAATTTCTTGAAACTGACCCTGATTTCAGTATCGCTATTTCAATGCTAAGTCTTTTATAGGAACATATTAAGAGCGGTTCCCATAAAAAGTCAAATAAGATTGACATTCAAAAGATAAGAAGTATTACTCATTTCACAACGAAAATATGACTAGATAACAAAGAAAGCTCCCCAAACAATATTAACGCAAACACTTCTCTTGTTGCATGTGAAGCATATTATAAAGACACATTAAATTATGGTTCAGGACCTATTAATGCAAAACTTCTTATTAACGACGAAAGTGGCGGAAAAGACTCCTTTGTAGATACCTGGTACCCGATTCCCCTGGCAAGAGTCGAAGATACTATCCATATATACCAAGGGACATATAAGCACGTTGATTGCCTAAAATTCGTTTCGTCAAAAAAACATCGAATTTGCCCAAAATGCTCAAGCATACCTCAGCTTCAGTCTTTCAAAAGAAGGTTGCTTTTAAGAGCAGAAAAATCAAATGATTTAGGGGAGAGAAATACAAATAAAATTCGCTTTGCTTATTTAACAAAGACAGAGAAATTGGAAGCATTAAGAAAGAAAAATGAATTGCTAGAAAGCAAAGATTCTGAGCTATTTCTAATGAAACAACAAAATTTGCGACTGAAAATTAGAGTTAGAACACTAAAGGAGGGTCTGAAAGAATACTCAAGTAGAGGGGATTTGAAAGCGATATGCTACAATCTCACTAAGGCGGATCAGCGGGGACTTTTAAAAGATAGGACTGTTTTTCTTGATACTATTGAGACTGTGGCAAGAAATTTTCAAGTGAGAGGTCCAAAAGGGAGACGCTATAAGGCTTCAGTACAGCAGTTTTATGAGGCACTTCTCATACTAGGTGGCCCTAAACTTTGTAATTTTGTCTCTTTAAACCTACAAGGGCCAAATATTAACACCGTTTATCATTGGCGGCAAACTAATGTTATCAAATTTAAGCCAGGTATTTTGCGAGACAATTTTATTCAAGCCTCTGCACTTTTGAAAAGGATTAAAGAAAAATATGACCTTCCTAAGACACCATGGCTCTGTGCTGAAGACGAAACAGGAATCGAGCAAGTTGTTTCGTATCACGCAGACACAGATGAAATAATAGGCCTTTGTGGAAGAAACGATCAGGCTCAAAATGATCACAATTGTCTGCAAAGTGTACAGCTTACTATTGGATATGATAGCTTATCGTACAAAAGAATTGTTGATGCTTTTAAGGACTACACAATTGGCAAGAGTGCAAGGGTTCTGATTTTAAACCCATTGCATAAGCTATATTCAAGAAGAATCATCGGCCTAATGCCAACATGCAACAGATTCACACACTATGAAGTTTTCGATCAATGGCAACAAATAAATAAATTATTTAAAGAAACTTTGGAGGAAGAGTTTGGTCCATTAATAGGTAATTCTTCAGATGGAGACAGCAGGCGACGCAAGCTTATGGTGCAGTTGATGACCAAACATGACGCTGAATGTTTCAGACCAATTTCACAGAAAGCTGGATTTATTTTTGCGGCAGTCAAAAGCAAGTAGGAGATCACTTTGTTATCAGATCATTAAAGATCCAATTCACAACCATAAAAAGCTGATAAATCACCTCGACCATGTCAGCCGTTCTTTATGCATAGGTCCTGGTCTTTTTGTTCACATGAACCATATTGAGCAAGTAATACAAAGACTCCCCGTCCTGGAACACGAACACGAAGAGACAACCAGACAGACAAAATTGGAGAATTGCTCAAGAGATATCTTTCCCAAGAGTATATAAAATACTCTTCAAAAGATAATTGATGGGGTTGCTGATCAGCATCCACGAGATCCATCTGTTAAAGGGACAAAAGCATTTCTATAGGTGATTTTTCATTATGTTGAGATATTTTTCAGCCCATCTTTGACATTTGGGAAGAGAATCACATACGCAGGTTTTGTGGCACACTTTTTGAGATTTGGAGAAATTTTAATTTCTGGAACGTATCATACACACTGACGAAAAATTTTACTTCTAACCAGTCATTTACAGATGTACTCATCTCCGTGCACTGTGCTGTTAGTTTGATATGCTTTTTCCGAGATGAGTTTCCCAGCATACCTTGTCCATTGGACAGGATTGGTTCAGAATGCTGCGAAAAATTCTTCAGCAAGAATGTGCAATTTGTCGGAAACCATGCAGTTTTTCCATTTAGGCAAATGATGCGAAATGTGGGACAAATGATTCGCTTCAATCAGATTCAAGCTGACCTAAATGCACCAGAGTTTGTACAGGGGCATACAAAGCAAGAAAACATCTGGTGGAAACAAAAACAACAAAAGCCAGATGATGCAGTTCTCAAGACCTATCCCAAACCTGGGGAAGAAATTGTATTGTAGAACGATGGAATTATGATGGCACACAATCTGGTCACATCATTAGGTATGCATAAAGAATATTTTGACATGTGCTCGTACATCAAAGACAAGGATCCTCATGATTGGTTTCTGAATCCATTTTAAAGTGGTGATAATCAAACTCTGTTTGATTCGATGGCATGAAATGCAATCAGTTATGAAATCGATGAGATTGATGACATTGAAGATGGAGGTACATGCGAGACAGATAAGGGAACAGTACCACAAATTGGTACAAGTACTCATGAAGGTAAACGTTCATCCATCCTGATTTATATTGAAATATTGAAGCATACGCTAAACCTGCCTAATCAAAACTTACTAAACCTTACTTATTGAAGCATACGCAGCGTACGCTAAACCTTTATTCAGATTCCTGTCTAATTTAACCATCAGGTACTACTTTGATGCCTCTGAAAGGTCCTTCAAATAAGATTTTGACAAAAGCTGCGACAATACAAGGTAATAACAGTAATTAAGCATATTTTTCATTTTTTACTAACTTTCTTTTTCAAGAGACAAAATAACAATAAATACATATTTGTTTGGTGACATATTTCCTTTTAATTGCTATCCAGAACAGAAAAACCAAAACATTCTCCCACTGTTGAGGTAGAAGGACATGGACGGCAGTACAAAGCCACCATTATTCGATTATTGAATGTAGATCCACACCTCTCTAAAGATAGGTATGTCATTTTTTTAAAAGTTTGACTCTTCTTTCCAATTGTCGTTAATTGTCCCTATAATCAGAGACAGGAACTTTGCATCAAGTACGAAAAGAGCGCATGTGTTCACACATTCTGCAGGGACCATGAGCGAGAGCGACAGCAAGTTATTAAATAAACCTCAGGTTTTACAGCTGGATTCTGTTATGCAGGTTGAATAATATTACGCTATAAATGTTTTTTGTTATTTTTGCCCCTTTAGCACCAATCGGGTATTTGCTTTTTTTTCTTTCATTTTGCGACGAATAGCTAATATTCGCAGAAAAAATCGTGAGAATTTTAAATATTTAAGATGTATTTTCAGATTGACAAGAGTCAGACAGCAAGATCTGCAACCAACAAATAGAGACAGCTGTGAAGTAGATGTCTCTAACCATCTGTGTCTTTTCGAGGATTATGCTGCATCGGACAAAATTCGCAAGACGTTCTGCTTGGTACGAGTGCATAGAATGATAAACAAGGTTGGAAAATCAGTTGAATTTAAGGAACCGGTTAAATTTGGAAGTGAATACATAAAAACGTTGGAGGTTTCTTGCTATCCATACTCAGAAGAAAATGGAAGATACGTATTTAATCCAACATCTCTAAAGGTAATCTCGGCAAGAGATATATTATGTCATATAAATTTGGAATATGAATATACTAACAATGTTTATAAGCTCCCCGTTGTTGAAAAAGATGCAATTGCCAAAGAAGTAGCCACCATATTTTCAAAGCTAGACAGAGATAATAGAAGAATCAGGAGAAGAGCAGCAACTGATGACAGTTTTGATGGCCGCTTTGTCGAAACAGTATCTCCAGCAACAAATATTACAGATGTAACAAGTGGTGCAAGTAATCTGCGTCGATCTAGTAGAGTTCGAGCAGTATCTCATTTCCCTCACTAAGTAAAACATGATCAGCAGTTAAAAATTCGAACGATATTTTCTATGATTCAGCTGTACTGTTAATCTTCCTTCATTCAATTCAGTTAACATGAAGTACCGCCTGTGGAATGCCACAGCAGATGATTTGTCTGACTGTGACAGCACGGGACAGCACATCAATAATTCATTTATTTATAGCCCTTTTATCGCTTATCGTTAATTTGACTACGGCAATGAGCAACAACAACAATGTTTCGCTCAAATTATTCAAAAATTAAAAAAATAAATACAGTGTGTTGGCGGTTCGTACAGGCGGGAGAAAATGCCGTTTTGCACTGTCGAAGAAAAATTTCCCACAAAAAATCAACCAAAGAAAAGTTCCCAGTTAGAAAATTATGGGTAGGTAAGTAATAGTAGAACCTAGACTCCCATACGCATGAAAGTGTTTGTACTGGGGTCAAAGTGGGCCTAGCTACTAGCTAGTCTTTTTCATCTTATTAGTCCACATACCTATAGCTTGAGCTGGTGTGTGGTTTGAGGTTGGAGTGGTGCTGCGCAGTAAATCAAGTTTTTTGCAACCCAAGCCTCCTACCTCTGGCCTGCATAGCACAAAAGTCACTGTATCTCCCTGCTGGCCCTATGGATCATCAAGTCAATCCCAGACTGATTTTCTGTTATGTTGATCAGTTGCAATTGTATGCGTTATGTAATAACTAGTGTTGACAATGTGGAAGAAAATTTTACACATATTGTACTTCATTAAATTTTAGATTGTTGTTAAGCACATAAGACATGAATTTTTAAACATGAACTTAAATTTTGTGGTATGCATTTTGCATTACTCATAAATTTTGGGGTATGATTTTTGGAAAATTGATAAATTTTAGGGTGTGATTTCTTATGACAAAATGGCACACCCCCGTCATCAGTCTATTGAAGTTACCCCCCCCCCCCCCGGGGCAATCTGTCAACCGATGTTCATGATTTTGAGGATTCAAGACTTATTTAACAGTAGCAGTTATGTTTTGGGACAAGCATTTAGCCTGCTTACGCCCCTGTGCATTGGATGCTCATGTATAATACTCATCATCGTGAATGTAGATAGAGTAATTGCAGTTGCGTTTCCCATAAGACGAAAAACGATGAATCTGAGGAAGAAGTACATTTTGATGATGGTTATTTTCTGCATGGTATTTGCTGCAGTTTTGCTGTGGAAATCTTTTGACGACCGTGCGAAGATTGCAAAGTTCGCTGCAATCGTTATGGCTTTCGTCCTTAGCAGTATTATAATTAGTGTCTTTTGCAACATTTATGTCTACTTTAAGATAAGACATGAGCAAAAGAAAATCTGTATCAACAATGCTCATCAAATTTCAAGACAAGTCTTACTTCGAAAAAACAAACGCACGGCAAGAACAGTATTAATCATTACGTTATCATTTTATTTATGTTTTGTGCCGAAGTTCCTTGCTACACTTGCTATAATTTTCTCTAAGAATGACTTTAATGTTATGTTGCCTATCACAGCAACAATTGGTCTAGTTTGTTTTTATTCCTAAATAGCAGCTTGAACCCTTATATTTATAGTTGTAGAACTGAAAAAATCATATTTAGGTTAGAGGAAAATGTAAGAAATCTAAGGAAAAAGTTGCTTTCGTGTAACAACTATGAGGAGTGAGTTTAATTAGTACTTTTCCCCCTTTTTAATGTAAACACAAAAATGTAATGAAACAGAATGTTCGCAAATGAAAAATGTCCCTTTTCTGTTGTTTTGTGCTGCCTTGTTGCTGAATGTCCATTAGTTCAGACCTCGTTTTATGTCAGTACTTGGGGGCCCTTGGGTCCTCCTGCCTGTCTGTTTAATATTTACTATACTGAGTATCTCCATACTATAGTACTATACTATACTTAAGTAAACTAAAGCATCGTTAGTGCTCCATTTTTTCTGCTTTTGATGCATCCTCCTTACACGTTTTTTATAAGAACAAAGTATATAAGAACATAGGGCTTCAGAGGCTGAAAAGTTAAGAAAATGCTAAGAACATTACAAAGCTTTGTGAAGCTAGAAAAAATTAGAATCTAATTTCTTAAGTGGCGATGTCTTGTGCTCCACTCTAGAATAGAGGTAAACTATCAATCATTGTGACTATCTGAAATTTTTACATGTGTTCCTCCCTTTTCGTAGCAATTAGAAAATGTGAAAAACAACAGCTTTTTAAAAAGCAAGAAAATTAAGAACATGTTAAGAACATTTAAGCCTTCAAATCGAAAAAATTTAGAATATTGCATGGCTTTCTTCAATTTCAGTGTTCTTATAAAAAAAACGCGTACTACTTGTTTCATGCTTCTTTTCGTATTCGTATTGAAATCTCTTCTTCTTCTAGAGATATGTAAATGAGAAATGTTTAATGAGCACCTATTACGAAAGAGCCGAAAGAGCACTTCTTGTTCTAGCACCTCCGTCGCGGACGGAGGACGTTGTATGAACGGCTCCTTTCCTCTTGCGCTGGACATCCTCGGAAAAATACATAAAACTTTCAATAAACTGTGAAATTTGGCATGAGCAATATAAGAAAGTCGCAACAAGCAGCAGATTTTTAGAATTGGTAAGTGGTAACGCATAATATGTAGCATTTGAAAGGAGAATGGAATTACACGCTTTTTTTATAAGGAACCTACCTCAAAGCCTAGTTCTTAAAGTTCCTTATTTTTGGACCTCTTTTGAAGCAATCATAGTTCAAAAAGTTCCTTAATAGTTCCTTAATTTTAACTGCACATACAGTGGTCATAACAATAATAGAGAGACACTTTCATGTGAGCAAAGCTCGGGACTACTCAAGGAAACATTTGATACATGCTTATCGTACAATTTATGTGGATTTCGACTGCAAATGAATGGAACCGGCTTTCTAATTCTTGATTATTTGCAGTGATAAAAGCATTCAACATTGCAAAGTTCCTTAATGATTTTCTCCTTAGTAGTATAAGTTCTTTAAATTTTCGGGACTTCTACATGTAGGTTCCTTATAAAGTGGTTCCTTATAAAAAAAGCGTGTAAACAATTCCAACTGCTATATGAGCGTGAGCATGTGAACATGTAAGTGTATATAAATATGTTTGGTACTTTATACATGTTAAATATGAATGCTTCTTGCTTATATAGATATATATGTTAATGTATTAAGATAAATTCAAAGGAAGCACGGGTAGTCTGATAACCAGACCTTATTTCAAAGGAAATAGTGAAATAGGAAAGGAAATATTTCCTTTGAAATGAGTGTCTGGTTATCAGGCTAAAGCACGGAAGAATTGCTTGAAATGGAACCGGTTTCATCCCTTCTAGGGAAATCCTCAGTCTGTAATACCCCTGATTTCACGCAGTTTTTTTTTTATAAGCAACCGCTTATAAGCGACCAGGATGTAGAAGGCCCCAAAGCTTAAGCAACGTACAGTACCACAGGAAAAAACCTTAGCAGCTTTTTAAATTTTCGATAATTTATATCACTGCAAGCAATGTAGGATTGATCAACATAGAAGCTTTTCCATTAGTTTGTCGCCAAAACTTGCATATGAACGGAGTGTTTCTCGTAGAGTAAGGCATTTCATTGAAGGGTTTCCGTTTTACTTTCATTACAAAGTCCGTAATGGTGAAAATATCAGCAGGGAGAAATTATTCTAGTCATTTTATGTGCAATGTTAGATTTTGCTATTTTCGTAGCCTTTATACTATTCTAAGAGAAAAAAAATACAGTTACAATTAAGCAACTACTAAGCAACTTTTGCTACTAAAAGAGGGCCATAAAAGGTAAAAAAATAAGCAACTTTTTGAACTAGGGCTGAGCGAAGTTGCTTATAAAAAAAATGCGTGTACTTCAATCGTAGTTGCTTTGGAATGAAAAACGTTGCTGCATTTCTGCAAAAGCTTTTGTCTTTCGTTTCGTGTTGTGGTCAGCCACAGCTCATATCATTTCCTTGTTTCACTTTGGCCCTATTTTTGAGGTTATGATCATCAGATAATATATGTCCCTCTTAGTGCGAACTTTGATGACCACACGTCAGTGCCTCGTTCATCAAAGCGCTAAAAACAGTTATATGTTCAAATTTTAATTCGCAAAAGGGAATAGCATTCGGTGTTTTTTTATTTCAGAAAAAGAAAGGCGGTGCAATTTGGTTGTAGCTAGTGTAAAAGTGCACGAACTTCTTTTTCTTGATCTTGATCTTGATTAAGGTGCAACATCCATAGAAGACATCCTGCACCTGGTTTTAATACTGTTTCAACTAGACCATTAAAAACACATTACGTTGCCTGGTGTCTGTGTGCAACCGCTCATTGAATTTTTCGATTTAGCGCTTATACGAAGGGGTCGATTGAAAAACTGGGGTTTTTAAGGTTTTTTCTTAGTTTTTATTATTAAAATGTCCTATTTTCAGTATAGGTCATCATTGTAGAAATATGTCCCCCGATTTGCAAATCTGCTGCAGAATACGGAACTGGAGTTTTCAACCCCTACCGGACGCGATTTTTTCAAAAAGGAACACGGAATTTCTATGGCTTCGTCGAGGGCTTCGTGGTACGTTTTGCCATTTTTTGTGATGAAACAGTGTCCGAGGCTGGGATTTTGTCAACAGAGGTTGAGCCGATTTTGTCAAGAAGTGACCGATGGTAGAGGTTTACCGAAAATTACGTGCAAACGGCAGATGTCCACTTCCTCTGATCGAAGGGGTTTTGTTCGAAGGGAGGGGGGTGTTAGCTCGAAGCAGTTCGTTTAATCACTCCTGCTTGCAAAACCAATCAAGCGAAGTTTCTTAGGGCATGGCCAAATGATCAATCTTTTTTAAGCACACTCTTTTTTTGTGTAGGAAACCCGCTTATAAGAAACTCTGTACTGAGGTCAATATTGGTTAAGAAACTTTCAGTACTCGACCAAAAATGTTAAGAAACTCGCAGGTCTCAAGAATCTTTAGAATTAGAAATAAAGCATCGAAAAACAAACTTCTGTTGCACCATAAGTGTCTATTTTTACAGAAAAAACAGCTGATGTAAACGTGAATTGTATTGCTTCTTCTATTTGTAGAATTTAAGTGTCAATTACCTGTTTTGGCACTTAAAAATTTTGATTCTAAGAAACTGCTAAGAAACTTTCAGTACCAAATTTGTCCCAAAACTAAAAAACTTTGAGTACTGACCAAAAATCTTAGTTTCTTATAAAACTCGAGTTTCTTAAATTTTTGACCATTCGAGAGTCTGGGTTTCGTATTAAGAGTTTCTTATAAAAAATAGGCGTAGGCACCGGTTATAACAGCAAAGTTAGTATATTTTTCTTGCCTTGGATTGGATATATTCTTATTGCTTTGTATGCAAAGCACGTGCTCCAGCAAAGTTTCAAGTCCACTTTCTGCAGTCAATAAATCAATGATATCATAGTGGAAGATGACTTGTTTGTTCAAAAAATGGCTGACTTCAAGCAGAGTGACGATATTGATTTATTCTTATGTCATCCCATGTCATGTCAGTACGCTGACAGCCTACAGCCTACTGAGCACGTGTAGCGAGCTATAAAGCTGAAAAAATATCAAAAAAAATTCTTTTACGATTCTCCACTATTGGTGTCCTGATTTTAATCTATGTAACAAGAAAATTGATTTTCAAAATGTATTTTACTTTACTTGGAGTTTCGATGCTGTTAGTGTCAATCAATGTGTTTTCGAAATGTGAAGGTATTATTTTTTCTTTTGCACATTCCTGCATCTTTTAACAATTTCACTTCGATAGGTCTCCAGTAGATACTCACGATTTCATAACAGCTTTGTCTTACTGCTTCCACAGCTTTTAAATTAATTTTGAAACAAAGTAACTCAAAAGTGTTAATGATTTTTCTTTATTATTTTTCTTATGAATTCGTTGAATTTTGTCTTGCAAATATTCTTTCTGCAACTTTTCTTTGATACACATCACGTTTTGTTCAATAAAATATTTGCAAAAAACTCGTATGGAACAACAGATGTAAATCGTCAGGGTCTTGGTGCTATTGACTATTTTCTGTGCGCGGAGACGGTAGCACGCCTCTGGGTTCGAATCAAAATTCTCACACAGTAAAACCTTATGTACTATCATCTAGTGGCTCATTTCCCATCAATTTTTTGTTTGAAATGAAAAAATGATGCCCCAAAGCGTTTTTTTTGCTAGGACGCTGTCAATCCAGTTTCCAGTTCATTCTCTTTCGCAAATAAGAAATTTCTTGGAGGTAATTTGCCATACTTGAGAAGGAACAGAGTGCTCTGAAATCTAGAATTTAATACAAAATGCTTCTGTTCGAGCAAAAAACGCAGAACTTATGCAAGGACAGATTATTGATATTTTGAAGGATTATACGTATATAGACTATATGCAGTGATTTATTTGCTACATAAGGCCTATCTTTTGCAAAATGAAATTCTGCTTCTTTCTTTCTGTGCCATAAATGACACGTTAGTCAGGAAGGGGTTATTAAGGAGAAGAAGCAAATAACGTTTTTACGTCAGCGTTGATCAAATGTGGCAGAATATTTCTTTTCTCTAACTGCATTTTGTACCTACTAGGGCAACGGTTGGTCCACTTCTTTGCGGTTATGAGCACAGGCTTGCCAACTAAAATGAGGGTCTTTTACTCTAAGGTGCCAAATAAAGGGGGGTGGGAAATTTTCGAAAATTTAATAAACAGGGGTCCTAATAAGGTCCAGGGGTGGGGAAAATTTAATAAACATAGTTTAATCCTTTCACAAGTAAAATTTTTCTTCCAAAATTAATAAACGGGGGTCCTAATAAGGTCCGGGGTTGGGGAAAAAACACAAAATTAATAAACGGGAGGACGTTTATTTGGCACCTTAGAGTAGAGGGTTACATATTCTCCTGTTCCTTGAGAAATCCCTTGTTCCCCGGAGTTTTGTAGGCATATTTCAAACTGATAGTGAAGCGTACAGTTTCTGCGATCCCCCTGATGTTCCCGATGTTTCTTTTAATTTTGGCCATGTTCCTTGTTCTCTGGAACCCTACACAAATCTCTAAAGTAAACCAAAAGGATTTCTAACTTTCTGGAATTGTACAGTATCTTAAAACAGACTACCATACGACTAAAGGTACAGGAAAACATTAGATATTCTCAATATAAATATTGTTAATATAAAGGAAAATGAAAACTGAATATACAAACACATACATAATGCCAACGTATAAATTTTCAAATAAACGATTAATTGCACAAAAACGCAACGATTTATCGTACGAAATCCATAATTTGAAAGGGGAAAGCATAGTGGAACACACCAGAAAGGGCAAACAACCTAATAAAAACGAAACGTGGCTAATTCCAGTTAGTTTCAACCTTACTGAAACGTAAGCAGCAGCTGTCATTAGATGAAAATGCAGTTACCTCTAGTTAGAATTGCTGGAGACTATTCTTAAGGGCATTTTATACCAGGATGGGCGTTGTAAACAATTCCTGGGCCAGCCTTCGCTAGGCCTTCTTTTGCCTTTTTGGCCAGAG
Organism: Chrysaora quinquecirrha; assembly: GCA_014526335.1. Taxonomy (NCBI): domain Eukaryota; kingdom Metazoa; phylum Cnidaria; class Scyphozoa; order Semaeostomeae; family Pelagiidae; genus Chrysaora; species Chrysaora quinquecirrha. The sequence goes on from JACTAT010000315.1 coordinate 645,940, forward strand.
GGCATCACAAAGTATTTGAACTGACTAGCCATGTAGCTTACTCTTAGGTGCCTAATTGCTTGAGGATGTCGGAATAGGCAGAGGTTGGAACTACCGTCAGGATCTAATTGGCGGGGGTCGGAATAAACCAGGAGGGTTTGACAAACTTTGTTGTGTGGAAACTGCTGATACGCAAAGCGAGGGGCCTATAGTGCTATTATTAGCGGGGGGCGGCAATTAGGCAACTAAGAGTATGAAGCTGATATAATTTATCTCGTGAAGAACAGCAAAGAATAAAAGATTAGATAATCCAAAATTGTTATCCGTTTGGTAAATTCCTACAGTTAAAAATAGAAAATGCAGCGGAATCATCTCTGGAAATATCCCTGGGTTATACTTAAAAGAATTTTCCGTCTGACACTCCTCGGAGTATAGACGTCAGAAACAGACTGAAACAATAAACTAAGGCGGAATTCATATCCAGGTGCGGATCGAAATGCACCAATCAGAAAGGCGAATTGGTTTTTTTCTTTAAACGCCAATAAAGTCAATGTATCCCGAAAGCGGATTGGTTTAAACACAATGTCGATTCGGCCTCACATTCTGATTGGTGCATTTCAATCCACATCTGGTATAAATGGATATAAAAGAAGGGTATAAATTCCGCCTTAGTCTATTATTCCGGTCTGTTTCTGACGTTTATACTCTAAAGAGTGTCCTCCGAAAAGTTTTTAATTATGTCCAGAGATGTTTCCGCTGTGTTTTCGCAAATTTTAAATTTTCTACCACTCAAAAACAATTGAAATTGAAGAGCGCTAGCTACATCGGCACGCCACTTTTGCAAGAGCATTCCATTGGCTGTCTTATGATGAGCAATAGGTTGAGCTTCGAATTCTTCGAATTACTTGATCCTGTAGTTTGATTTTGAAAATTCGAGACGTAAAATGATCACCACAACGATTCTAGCAACACTCAATTGAAAAATTCGCCGGGAGAACATGACCTTCGGGCATCCAGGAATTCAGAACCAAGATGGTTGTCACTTCGGCGTACATTGGTCTCGTACAAGTATTCCCCAACTTCGGTAAATCATACTTTTCCTACACCCCCCCGTCTAGAAACGCCCCAGCACCCTCGTTTTTGGTTGCCTTTATAATATTATGGCTGTCCCAAGAATCGAAGAAGCATTTTTCTAGGCATATTCAAGAAGAGTAGTACCAAAATTTCAAAATTGCAAGAAACTTCGGAAAAATTTTTTGTATAAACGTCTGAAACAGACCGAAACACTTGTAAACATATTCAAAGTACCATAAGAAGGAAGAAAAATAATATTCAAGAAAAGTTATTGCTATTGCTCAGACAGGAATAAGGTCTCATTAAAGCCTCCATTAGAATTGGATTAACAATATTATACGCAGTTTTATTTTATAAGCAACCGCTTATAAGCAACCAAGATGTAGAAGGCGTTGAAGTTTAAGCAACGTATAGTACCACAGGAAAAAACCTAAGCAACTTTTAATTTTTCGATAATTTGCATCACTGTAAGCAATCGAGGATTGATCAACAAAAGCTATTTCCATTCATTTGTCGTTAAAACTTGCATATCAATGGAGTGTTTTTCGTTAAGTGAGGCATTTCATTAAGGGGTTTCCATTCAACTTTCAATACAAACTCTCTAATGGTAACAATATCAGCAGGGAGAAATGATTCCAGTCACTTTATCATTCTTAGGGCAAAACGATACAGTAGAAATTAAGCAACTACAGAGCAACTTTTGCTACTAAAAGGTGGCCATAAAAGGTCCAAGAATAAGCAACTTTTTGAACTAGGGCCGAACGAAGTTGCTTATAAAAAAAACCTGCGTGAATCAATCTTAAATTGATCTACTAAGCTGACATCTTTTTTTATTCATCAAGGAAAAAAAGAATGAAGGGTCTGAATCGAGACATCACTGCATAAAATTTTGATCATCTTTCTATCATTTTCCCGGTTTTTGAAAACCTAACCCCATCAGCCAAAGGCATAAGATCACACGGAACTCGACCCTGTTTCGAACCAACGTCGTTAGTCATAGAAAAAGCTCTGATCTTCAGCCAATCTATCGTGAAAAGGCCATCACGTACGTCAATCTGAGATGGACAACTGAGCGTATAATTTATACCAAACTGAGGTTCAAAAAAGAAAAATATAATCTGTATCAATGTCAAAAATAGAACAGTTTCCATGTTAAAACGTAAACTGCAGATCCAAAAATCAACTGTGTGACTGTGATCTGAGTATCAAAAACAAGTGTGAGGACGGGATCCTTATCTGGATTCATGTTTCATATTTTGGTCAAGAGAGCACGTTAATGTACCAAACAAACTTTTCAAGTCTTTTCAAGGTACAGACGCTACAATTTTCTATAGCCGTTTATTTTTGGGTTAGTCCTGAAGATATATACTCCGGACCACCAGGCGATAAATCTCTTAGAATTATATTTTTCGGCAAGCTTGCGCTATTCTTGACGGTTTCGTAATGACTATGGCTATGATTTTGACTATGGCTATTTCAAGGACTATACCTATGACAACGACTACACGCAGTTTTTTTATAAGCAACTTCGCTCGGGTCTAGTTAAAAAAATTGCTTATTTTTGGACCTCTTATGGCCATATTTTAGTAGCAAAAGTTGCTTAGTAGTTGCTTGATTTTTACTGTATATTTTTTGCCCTAAGAATAGTATAGAGGCTAGAAAAACAGAAAAACTTGGAGCTATCGCCCCCATAACGCTAGAACACCTAGTATACAGCAAAGAAATACTGTAAATAACATCAGGCAAGAACTAACATGCAATTGTTACCATAAAGAGACTTTGCATTGAAAGTAAACGGAAACCCCTCCATGAAATGCTTCACGTACTGAGTAGCACTCCATTGATATGCGAGTTTTTGACGGCAAATGAACAGAAATAGCTTCTAGGTTGATCAATCCTCGATTGCTTGCAGTGATATAAATTATTTAAAATTCAAAATGTTGCGTAGGTTTTTTCCCGGTGGTACTATACGTTGCTTAAATTTTTAGGCCTTCTACATCTTGCTTGCTTATAAGCGGTTGCTTATAAAAAAACTGCGTGTATGACTATGACTTAGTTATGAATATGGCTATGACAATGACTCTGACTTTGACTATGGTTATACTGTATCAATGACCATAACTATGACAATTACTATAACCATGACATCTCCGTTGTGGTTCTACTGCCTGCGGTGACCAATTTTAATTCTGAAAGCTGCGGTACATCTTCGTTAACATGTTGGTCAGTATGATCAGTAGGAAGTGCGGAGCATCACAATAATGCTTTAGGAACGAAATGTTTTAGTAAGCTTGCAAACCTACCATGTTGACTTTTGTATTTTCTAGGATTCCCCGCATATATTAATGCTATTGGTTATCCCGGCAACTGTGATTTTGATAATGGAGTCTGCAATTATGTTCAAGATAAAACTGATGAATTCAATGGACTCTCCAAGCTGGCACGACGCCTTCGTATTACACAGGACCGCTGTCTGATCATTCAAAGCGAGGTTAGTGGTTACCATTCTAAAATCCTTACTTTTTAGTGCCTCTTACAAATGAAACAACAAAACAAAAGTTTTCTTCAGAGGTTTTCAGCTTTTCAACGAGATTTCGGCTTAAGGCGAATTTCCATTTCATTTTGCCACATGAGCGACTTTTGCAAACCAACTTTTGATATCGCGAGCACAGTCTTAAGCCGGGCGCAAACCGTGCCAACATGTTGGCCTACATCGCCACCAACAACAGACGCTTCCGCAAAAGATGGCCGCCGTTTTTGCCTACTGTTTACATTAAGAATTTTCGAAAGGAATTCTGGGAATAATTTCCTTAGTTACGTATTTTACATAGCTGCAGACGTTGAATTCGTAGCTAAGGAAATCATTCTCAGAATTCCCTTCATAAAACCTTATGAAAAACAAGGGGTTGACAGAAACGGCGGCCATCTTTTGCGGAAACCTCTATTGTTCGCCAACATGTTGGCACGGTTTGCTATAGATTTTGGCCTAATAAAAACATGTTGCTGAAAAAAAAATGTTGGCCAAAACTTTCGTCTATTTGAACAAAATTGATGTGTTGGTATGGTTTGCTATCCTCGTTAACATGATGCGGAGACCCTTAAATGAGTAACAGATTTAAGCTGACGGTTTGAGTTGGAACACGAGTTTTTTCTTCTTTTTCGTCAACCAACAGGGGGCGAGCAATAAGCAAATAGCTGCTTCCTTTTCGGTAATGTTTGCAAAAGATCATTTGTAGATGACGTCAGCAATCCAAAACATCTTCTCAGACGTTGTGATGGTATGGCAAATCGTACCAGCAAGTTGGCCAAAAATAAATCTTCTCATTCAGAAGGAGGACGATTACTAGTTGTTTCAAACTTCTTGTGTTCTGTTTTGCCGACGAAATTTTTTCTTTTAAATTTTCTACGATCGTGCGCTCAGACCAAGAAGGGAATGTTTTCGAAACTAGGATGCAAAATATCGCGCGCACGACAGAATGTAATGAATAGAAATCCACCGAAGGCGCAAATCTTACCAAAATGTTGGCCTACATCGACATCAAGCGCAACTTCTTGATTTAGGAATGTCATTCTGTACGATGTTTAATGGTGTTTCGCTACATTTTAAGGCCCTGGCCAAACGATCAAACATTGTTCGTCAAACATCAGAATTTTTCTTGTTAAGAAATGTTTTCCGTTTGCCCAAGTAGCGAAACGTTGCTTGTCAAAAATGTTTTGCTTGTGACACGTAGAAAATGTTTTTGTAGTTTTTCAAAAACATTTGCACAGCAATTCTGCTTGTCAAGCAATGTCTGCGACGAGGCCCAACATTTTAAGGGTGCGTTCTTTTGAAGCGAGTCAGAGATTTGCTTCGTTTTTTATTCAACGAAGAACGGAACCGAAGCAAAGCAAACAGAACTCACTGATTCGGTGATATGGTCTTTCAAGCAGATTTCAAGTTTCAATGAAGTATTTATCCACTTCGAAGTGGCTGGTCGCAGCAGTCTTTGAAAACCACGCGACGCAAATCTTGAAAAGTTTGCGTCCCCTCCTCTTCGCTTTTTGGCGCGAAAATCAGACTCGACCCAGTCCTAAATTATCACGTAACCTAGACGCACCAAGAAACAACAACTAAAAACCAATAAACCGAATCAGTTCTGAAAGAAGAAAGAAAATGTGTGTTACTTCGCTAAGCAATAAAAGCGAACTGCTACGAAAGCTTCGCTAGTGCAATGAAAAGAGCGGAACAATGTGCAACCAAAATTTTTTCTCAAAAAGCAAAATTCAAATGTTTGACAATGTTTGATCGTTTAGGCCAGAGTCTAAGTAATTCTATTTTTCATCAAGAGGTTACGTAACTGTGAAATTAACCATGTTCTTTCTTAACATTCAACAGGCAAATATGTTTACATAGAGAGCTCCAATCCACGTTTGAATGGTGATAAAGCACGATTGGTCAGTGCAAGTTGGTTGAAGCCAATTAGCAATCAGTCACCAACATGTCTGCGGTTCTTTTACCACATGTATGGTCATACGATGGGAAGCATTAGGGTATACATCCAATATGTAGAAATGGATGAACCAAACTTGATATGGGAACTACAAGGGAATCAAGGTCAAAATTGGAATGAAGGAAAAGTACCACTCAATGCAATCAAACCATTTAAGGTGACTGTGCTTTATTTTTGCTGAATCTGAGGGGTGTAATTCCTTAAAGGGCTTGTTTACATAGAGGCTGGCCAGCCCGGTTAGGCGAGCTGGCTCGGCCAAGCAAGATCTGACAGAACAAAACATTCTTTTGTTTGTGAATCTTGCGTTTACACAAACAATCACCCAGCCCGGTGAGGCGAGATCCGTGATCAAAGGATGCGGATCTCACCTGGCCGAGATCTGCGGGAACAAAAAAATCTTTTGTTTGCTCAATTTGCGTTTATATGGAAAGCGGGCCAGCCCGGTCAGGCGAGGTGAAATCCAGACAGGAAAGAATGGAAAAGTGTTAATGAGGAAGGCTAGCTTGGCTTACCGGGCTGGAAAATTTATCCATGTAAACGCTCTGAAAAAGGATCTCGACTAGCCGAGCTAGCTCAGCTAACCAGGCTGACCAGCCTCAATGTAAACAGGCCCTTAGAGAGGTGGGTATACATATGCCTCTGAAAGCCCGAAGGAGGACCCATAAACAAGGAAAGATTTTGAAAAGATAGCTCCATAACTAGGGCATCGTCTTCAAAACATACCCAATAACCAGAAAAAACTTTTCCCAACAATATATACTTCATACACTGCTGCAATAAGAGATAACATTTGCCCATTAACATTGCACGCTCCTGCACTTCCTTCAGGCGAATGAAGTAAACACCCCTCACTTTAATGCCCCCTATCTAACTCCCCGAGATTTTGAAGGGGGGATTAATCATAACATGCAGGATTCACTAAGTACAGGATTAAGAAGACGATGGACCTATTATTTGCAACTTATTTCAAGATATTTGCTCCACATACATGCAGTTAACCCCCTGTTTAACGCCTCCATTATTTAAAGACCCGTCTTTGTAAGTGAGAACTAACAGCATTTACTGTGAAAATCTTAATCGCAACCTCAGCAAGAAGCTTCAACACTATGTAGTAACCCTGACCCTAACCCTAACCCTAACTCTAACCCACAATTATGTACAACTATAAACAACTATAAACTAATTAGTGCTTTGTGGTGTTAACCTTTTTTTAATCGCAGAATTCAGTATTTCATGCATATATCGGTTATGCTTATTTGGTAGGTGATATTTGAGGGTGAAACATCGTACAGTTACTTGGGTGATGCCGCTATCGACGATATTAGTTTTACTTCTGATGCAGCATGTTACATTTGGCCTTCGCATGCAACACCGAGTGATAAAGCTCGCCCACCGATTCCTGTGCCAAATCCACCAGGCAAGTTGTTCAAAGCTACCTATATTTTGTATATCGTATTAGATACTATGATATACTATGGCCTGAAGATTGCCAAATAGTGCGTTTTTTGTAACCTTTTCTGCGTCTTCTTGTTTCTGGATACTTCCAAGATGTTAGGGTTAGGGACCGGTCATAAAGTATGTGTAATGCAGGGGTGAAAATCAGTCCTGAATCTGATTCCAGTGACTTTTGGGACTTAAATGATTAAAACTTAATTTTTTTTACATAAAATCTCATTTTTTAAAATCTGAATAAGCATTGTTATTTATATTTCGTACCCCATCTTTAAGTCAAATTTTGTTTTCGTAACCCATTAAAAAGGTAAATTTTTATTACAAACCCCCTCTAAATATCCTCCGCCCCTGTATTACACAAACTTTATGACCGGTCAAAGTTAGGGTTAGGGATCGAAAGAAAGAGACCAAAAGTCCGTTCTTTTGGATAACTCTCGAGAAAATCGGAGAATTTGAGGGCTCCAGGCTCTCCTGACTCCAGAGCTGGAAGATTTCGCAGACTTCACAGAGTCAACTTCTTCTCTCCAATCAACTTCTCGAAAGTCTTCCGTTTTTCAAGCAATTGCGTGTTTTTGACGTCTGGAATCGGAGGCACCAAAGCCGAAGCCTCCGAAGTCTATTTGTCAGAAATAAACGAATAAGTTCAATTCAGTTTAGCGTAGTTCATTTAAAATCCACAATTGTGCAGTTATCACAAACACACAAACCAATAGATAAGAAAGATAAGATAAATAGAAAATGACAAAAGATTACAAGAAATTGTGAGCCTCCCCCCCCCCATCCCCCAATTGTCACTGAAGAAGCGACAGAAAGTATTTCCAAAACCTAAGTATCCATGCAAGATTCCAATAATAATACTGATATGTTTCCTACGTCAAGTATATAAAATATATGTGCGATTCTAAAAAGAGAATAAAAATAGGGATTTCTACCAAAAATTTGAGCAAATCTCAGCCCTTTGTTTCTTATTGACCAGTTGCTTATTAAAAAAAAGGGGACGACTAGAGACATCTATAAGAGTCCTCTAAAGACTCTTATATTCTTCTCGTGTAACACGGTGCCATGTGTCGACTTTGCAGTTAAAGAAGTACGAGATCAGTTTCTTTCAACTAACAATCAGCGTTATTTTCAGTCCAAACAGATTGTGGTGTCAAGCCTGTACAACGACAAAGTCGTATAATTGGTGGCGTTCCTTCAAACCCCGGAGCCTGGCCATGGCATGCGATGCTATTCAAAGTTGAGAATAGCACAAAAAAGGAACCAATCTGTGGTGCAACACTCATTATGCCAGACTGGGTAATCACTTCAGCTCACTGCGTTGCTGATGTCATCAATAAAAGCAACTACGAAATTCGCTTAGGTTCATACAAGCGGATGGCTTTAGAAGGACCAGAGCAAGAGATTGGTATTAAGAATATTTATGTACATCCAGATTTTAATAAAAAAACAAGATTCAATAATGACGCAGCAATGATAAGATTAGAGACACCAGCAAAGTTATCAGCAGAAGCAAGAACAGGCCTAGCATGTCTACCTTCAAAAACAACAGTACCATCAACAAATCAAGTATGCTGGGTCACAGGTAAACGCATAACTTCGTTTCTGATATTCTCAAAGTTACAAGAAACTGGTTGTCCTTTAGTACAAGTACAGGGACCCGGACATATAATAACAATAATAAAAGTATTAACGACTTTATTTAATGTCAAGGTGCTCAGCATGTCTGCTAATTGACGACACTGTCAATTTTTACCTCAGTATTCTTGGTACTCACGTACCGTCCACGGAAGGATGCACAGCTGTTTTTGGTGGTGGCTTGTAGTTTATGATTCCGACCATGCGAATCAGGCATGTGTTATCCCTTGGGGGGGGGGGTTACTTCGCCTTCGAAAACAACAGAACCATCTACAATCAAATGCTTGATCCAGTATGCTAGACCTGCCGCCCAGTTTTCCAAACCCACCAATGTCTACCGCAAAATCTGCACAATTTGTTGACCTGTGCATAGACAACGCAAAAACAATGAAATGTTTTATGTGTATGGCAATATCCAAAATTTGCGGGTGCTATTTAAGCGCCGTTTCACATCTGAGACAACCCTTAATATGGTGAAAAGGCTTTTGCACCAAAAACGAAAACACATTTCACCGATTTCCACCATTAAATTGACTCTAAGTGCAATAACTATAGTCAGGTATACAAAAGCAACCAACGTCTGAAAGTATTCTTAGGTTCCACTACCCATGTGTATAGTTTCTTCATGAAAAACAGACCCATATATAGGGAAATTGTCGCTGAAAAGTAATCCATTTGGGCGGCACGTCTTTACTAGAACAATGAATCTCATATGAAGGTTCAGCTCAAACATGACTGGCTATATACACTATTTATAAATACACGTACTTTTTTTAAAAGAAACTAAAAAATGGGTCCAGTACTCAAAGTTTCTTAAAATTTTCGTAATTTGAGTACTGAAAGTTTCTTACATATCTGTATTGATGACATTGTGATTTTATCTGAATGATGTTCTAAACCTATACACTCTTTTTTTTATAAGAACCAGGAAATTTTGATCGAGGCTGGCTGTTCCTAAATTTTTGCCGTTTTTGAGCCTGAAATGTTCTTAATCTGTTCTTAATTCCTTGGTTACTAAGATATCTATATTTGTCAATGAAAGTCTTGGGCGGTACTAGGTTTGTGTGAAAATGTAGCATTCTTGTCTGTATCTCTGTTTGCTTCCTTTTTACGTTCAGTCTGACTGCCTTACTTACATATTTCGCTGATATTCTTTAAGCCCAGCCTCGGCTTGTTCTTAATTTGTTCTAAAAATCTGGGCAAAATCAAAAGGCTCGTGTTCTTATAAAATTGTTCTTATAAAAAAAAGAGTGTATATGGATTGTATTTGGATGCTTGTGGCCTTCCAGCTTTTCTGCGTGTCACAAATATATGTTATTGGATACAAAACATCGAAAATAAACATGAATATGTCACAAAATTATGTGAAAAGTTTCTTGGTCAAAGATTTTCCAGTACTGGAGTTTCTAAAATTTTTGGCCTTTCTAGAGTCTGGGTTTCTTATAAAGAGTTTCTTATAAAAATTACGTGTAAGCAGAATGTATGTACTTGACTCCAGATTCGATTAACTTCATTAGATAAGTAACTTCTCTTAGGCTGTGTTATATTTACTTACTTAGACTCTAGGTTCAACTGAACAAAAAAACAAATCAGTCTATTTACATAATGTCTGAACTCAATGATTTAGACGGGGGTAATATTGGTTAAACATTTGAGATTGGCTGGTAAAATCAAAATGTTTAACCTTTTGCCACGTCGCAAAACATTGCTCATCAAACAGTGGTACATTCTTTGTTTAGAGACAGCGTATTGCATACTTTAGCTTTTATAACAATCGTTTTTCAATCCACCTTTTCCGTAATTTAGGTTTTGGAAGACTTTGGGACAATGGTCCTCATCCTGATGTTCTGCTTCAAGGACAGTTGCCAGTGGTGACCAATTCTGAGTGTTCCCATATGGAGTCATATCCTGGACAAATAACTGATCAAATGTTTTGTGCTGGCTATAAAGATGGTGGCATTGATACATGTCAAGGTGATAGTGGAGGTCCCTTTGTTTGTGAGCATGGGGGCAAATGGTATGTTTTTATGTACCTTTTTATGAAAATTTTAAAATGCAAAATGTATATAGATTTGTATGGTATTGAATAAGGCTTAACATAGTCATAACACAAAGTCAAATGGGTGGAAAACACTAGGCTGTATGATTTAAGAGCAGGGCATTTTTTAAGAAATTTTCACTACTGGGGGAAATTTGGAAAAAGGGCCTAAAAGCGTAATAACCAAAAGTAGCTAAAATACATCATTTTAAAGAATTTCACAGTTGCTCAAAATGAGAAATTGCAAAGGACCAGGGGCGCAGTTCCACGGAATTTTTCGGGAGGTGTCAAGAGGGACTGAAGAAAGAAGGCTGTAGAGCGTCTAAGCATCTTGAGGAGTCCGGGAGCAAGCTCTCCGAAAAATGTTTGAAAAATTTGGTAGCTGGAGTCGCTCTGGTGATCATTTCAGGAAACTTTTGTTCAATTTGCGCAGCCAAGTTTTTTTAAGAAAACGGAAGAAACAGAAGATAAGTTTTGCCGAAATTTAACTGAAATTATCGCCTGACGCCCGTGATCAGTGGCGTAACTAACGTAGGTTGGGGCTAGAGCAACTCCTAAGGGCCCTCAAGCCTTTGGGGCCCCAAGGGACCCACAAGGTCCTCTAGATACAGAATGTTGGCATTTCATTGTTAAAGGGACCACCAACAAAATATTCCTTAAATTTCATTGTTTAAGGAGCCCCGGACTTTTCTGTTACGCCACTGCCTGTGATAGTCCAGAAACGTAAAAATAAGTACAGAAACGGCTGACTCCACTTTTCTGTGGTTTAGAGTTTGGGGGCATCCACTGCTGACGGTCGTACTGACTACCAATACATTCTACTGTCATGAAGGGATTGGGTCGCAATCGGCCGAAAGTTGCCACATCTGAGGGCCTTGGGAGAAATCGTAAAATACTGTCTCGAAAACTGCTTACAACTACAGCTTTTCTTTTCTTTCGCACCAGTTATTCAAATTTTCCCAAGGCTTGCGAGGTATCCGTAAAAGGAAACCTGAAAACAATTCTTAAGAAGCTCGTAAGGATAGCGTGGATCGTTAAGGCTCAATTACAAAACCAAATCATTTCAAATATCTACAGTAGCAATATAAAAAGAATGCTAGAATTAACTGTAAAGCGTGAGATTAATTAAGCATTATATTCTTGCCGGATGCGAATCCCTGAGTTCGCTATAAGGCTAAGGTATGTTAGTCTAACAACCCACCCGGGATACAGGAAGCCAAGCGGTACCCTCCTAGGGGACTTCCCAGTTCAATTCGTGTGTTTAAGCCAGTCTTTACAGTACCTTTCAATATGAGGTATAGCTGCCCCTCCACTCCTCATACAGCGACGGTCTCAACACTCTCTACCTTTCAAAATGTGAAGCCTCCTCGACACACTCCATATTTAAGCCAACGAAGAGAAGGAGAATAGAATACGGCAGAATACGGTGACAATAGCTTACTAATGCCACCAGCGCAAGACTCACACCTGTCAACTTTGGCTTCGTACGACAATGCCGGAGCAACTGAGCTAACAGGCAAGAGGCTCTCTACGAGTGTATACAGAGGTCCCCAAATCGGTTCCACGTCATTCGTTTTTGGACCACATTTTTGGACCACCTATTTTCATGCGTGATATTCTTAGAGCGACAAATTTTACGCGTTAATGCGTGAAAATAAGCTCCATCGTGTCGCGTGAAATGTCTTGGTACGGCTCGTGATTTCGTGATTTACATAACTGCGTGACTGCTTATTTGGTGCAGATCTATTTGGCCCTTTCGTCAATCCAGCATTGTCAAGCAACCATATTTCTTTAATTCTAGCTACATGTACTGAATGAATAAGTCGCCTTTCAAACAGTAATTTTCCGTCTTTACTGTAACAAATTCATTGAGGAAGGAATGTTTCAAAGCCAATTTTTTAGGTGTATGAAGTTTAGCAGCCCGACTTAATATCTTGCTCAAAATTACAGGAATATACCGTAGTTTAAAAACCCAGAATGTTTCTGAATTGAATATTTCAGCAAAAAAATTCAATTTCATATTTATTCTAGTTCAGCCAACGTTGCAACACATCCAAAACGAATAGTGGCTCTAAGTCGTTTTGGTTACATATACATTGCACAGCATTTGGATCTCTTCACCGACAATATCTTAGAGGAAATTTTGAGGGGAAATGCCTTTGAATGTAAGCGTATGGCAAAATGTTGCCCTCGAGTTTTCAAATACCCAACAGACGGACAACGGGGACGTCCAAATATTGTGCGTGATTTCGCAAATTCGCACCCCATTTAGGGCCTCTATACCAAAGTCAAGATCACAGATTCGAGACATTTCTTGGTCATAGCAATATCTCGCGTTTCCTCCATGAATTACTTCTGACTTCTTCATTGATTTCTTCTATTGCATTTTGAAGGTATCTTAATGGCATCACAAGCTGGGGTGATGGTTGTGGAAAGCCAAGGAAGTATGGCGTATACACAAACGTTACAAGTATCGAAAAGTGGATACTGAGTGTGATGGCATTTCCAGATCTACATAAAAAGGCCAACTGATAGACATCTTGAGTAGCAGACTCCGAAATACGATAAAATCAGCAAGTAGTTACTTCAGGTAACAGAAACAAATAGACGTTTCGTAGAAGAAGTAAAGAACTACAATAGCAAACTGCTTAAAGCATCCCAGAGACTCAATAACAATGAACATATTAGAAAAGTAGGCGAGAAACAATAGTTAGAAGAAAGAAATTTCATAGAGTCTATTTCAATAACATAAATCGCAAAATTTAAAATGGCAACAAGAATTTAGAATTTTAAAGTCTCAGTTTCTTGCTCTTTTCCTTGTCAAATAACCGTCAGAAACCATAATATAGCAGATTTAGTCTCTGTTGTAGCATTAAGGACAATTGTAATCGCTGTTCTTTCATTTCTTCCTTACTGGCGTTCTTTCCCTTTTGAAATTAATCCCTCCGCCAGATCAGGATATTATTTGCTTTCTTCACGGGGGACGGGAGGGGGGAGTCAGGGTCTGCGAAACAACAGAATTCGCATAAATCGCAGAAACTTAAGTGCAATACAGAATTCCAGCAATTTTTTGACGAATAGACGGAATCCTCCATATCTGTCGGGACGCGCTTGTTGACCAGCCCCTAAAACGTCCGCATCTTCACGAACGTGGAGGTGAATTAACCATCAGATAGATTACGTTACGTTTTCAGAAAAAGCGTGAGGGACCGCGTGGTTGAATTCTAGCCTAAATCTTTTCTTGCAATTAATTTTGAATATTAAATGACGCAGTTTGCAAGCATTTCGGTGGCAAATGGTTTTGTGTTGGTTACGCTTGCATTCCTTTTCACCTAATCTTCACCGCTGGAAGCTTTCTCTTTCTCAAATAATTTGATTTACTTTCCTGTGCTACCGCTAAGCCTGGCATTATTGACAGATACGCTATTGCATTTGGATAAAAGTTGCAAAGATCTTTGCAGACACGATGGCGGCAGTCATTTCAGACTCTTAAGACAACTTTCGTTTTAAAACAAGCTATTTAACAAGCTTAATCTTCGATTTAAGACATCTTATAGCAATTACAAAGATTATAGGCCAAAGTAGCAGGATTCGCAGTTGTATACAGAAAGGACGAAACAGATAATCGAGAAGAAAACTTTAACTGTAAGTTGATCTATTGTTTTTGTATAACTACAGTTGACATCCGCTATCTCGAACTCTTAAGGAAGCCTGGAATTTGTTCGAGATAGCGGAATGTCAACTGTACACTCATTTTTAATAAGAAACAGTGAATTTCAATCGAGGCTTGCGGTGCAGTTTTCACCTCACAGATGCGCGAGCACAGGAAAAGGCAGCAGCAAAGATTGCATGCCTTCTTTAATCGTTGTTAATTTGCTTTTTAATTCAGTTTTGTTAGTTTGATATTCAACCATGTGAATGCTGATTTTGAAGTTGATGATGGAAGATTTACATTGATTTAACTTTGCTAATCTTAAAAGCTTTTGCTTCGAAAATGCTTGTCACAGATATGAGATTGGCTACATGTACGAGAGTACTGTATAAGAGCAGATCTAAAAGGGTACAGCTCCAGTACATTAAGGGTCCTGCTGGAGTCTGATGGTTAGGTAGGTGGTTAGATTCAGTGTCCCGGGTCAGTGTTAAGGGTTAAGGTTAGGTTCACTGTCAGGATTAGGGTTGGTGTAATGGGTATAAGGGTAAGAGCGTTGGCGTTGGTATAACTCCAATCCTATTGTCAACGTACTTGCAGAAAGTCTGAAAAAAGCTACACTCTATTTTTTTATAAGAACAATTTTATAAGAACACGAGCCTAGATTTTGCCCAGATTTTAAGAATAAAATAAGAACAAGCTGATGCTGGCCTTTTCATATGCGCTAAGAATATCAGCTGAATATGAAAGTAAGACAATCAGAATGAATGTAAAAAGCAAGCAAACAAAGAAATAGACAAGAATGCTGCATTTTCACACAAACCTAGTACCACCCAAGGCAATCATTGAAAAGTATAGATGTCTTACTACACTTTTTTTTATAAGAAACCCCTTTATAAGATACTCAGTACTGAGATCAATATTGGTTAAGAAACTTTCAGTACTCGACCCAAAATGATAAGAAACTCGCAGGCCTCAATAGTCTTTAGAGTTGAATAAAGCATCGAAAAACGAACCTCTGTTACATCACAAGTGTCTATTTTTACAAAAGGAACAGCTCATGTAAACGTGAATTGTATTGCCTCTTCTATTTGTCAAATTAAAGTGTCAATTACCTGTTTTGGCACTAAAAAAATTTGATCCCTAAGAAACTGCTAAGAAACTTTCATTACCAAATTGTCCAAAAACTAAGAAACTTTGAGTACTGAAAAAAATCTTAGTTTCTTATAAAAAAAAGAGTGTAACCAGGGAGGTAAGAACAGATTAAGAACATTTCAGGCTCAAAAACGGCAAAAATTTAAGAAGAGCCAGCCTCGATCAAAATTTCCTGGTTCTTATAAAAAAAAGAGTGTACGTAGTCTGGGTTAGTCAGACTGAAAAAATGGCTGAAAGCCACGTAAATATTTACGATTTTTCAATCTATTTTGCTTGGCCTGCTGTGTATGTTTGCAACTTGGGAAGACGTATTTTTCTGTGCTTTTAATCAAAACAATGCAACTACAGGAGTCTTAAAAGATTAAGAATTATAGCATGCATGCAGAGAAAAACCATAAATACAGAGTTTTTTTAATTAAGAGCCTTTAATAAGACAACGCACCATGTTAAGATTATTTTATTTGAAAGGTAACGTACCCACATTCGCGTTTTGTTTTTGCCTTTACATGCTCTGCTTCTTTAATTCTAGAGTGACCTACTGTATTTATTCTAAATTTACCTAATAATAAAGATTAAAAATCAAAATATCGCCCAGGAAATAACTTTCTATGAGATTTAAGTTTCAGGTTTTTCACTTGCGTGCTTGACTGCCGCAAAGTTATCTTAGAACGTTGAAATCCGAGTGGGGAGGGGATAACTCCTATTTGGGGATTAGTATAGATGTGTCTCTAAGAGTCCACAGGGAAGACCCATATCCACAGGGCCGTCCCTAGATTGGGGTGTTGGGGTGCGACCCCCCCTGGAGATAGGACCAGTCGGCAAATCGGTAGTTTTAGTCAGCGAAATCACGCTTTTGTGCATTCATGCATCATTTATACAGAGTCAAGGCTAGGAAAAACAATGGAAAATAAAACAGAACTACTGCAAAAGCATAGAGCGTCTTTGCTTGACAAGTGAGGGCCGACCAAATGAAGTTCACAATAATTGATTTCGATGGTACAGATCAAAGTAAAACAATCAAAATTTTCCAGAATATGCCATATTTTTCGGTTCATTGCATCTATTCATTGCATGTACTGTAATGCAGTATCAATTAGACTCTATAGCAGGCAATAATATTTTGTCAATCTCTTGGATTCGTTTAGAATTCAGATGCTCTAAGATGGTTTAGCTTTTGACTACAATTTTGAAGTTTTGTACCACTCAAAGACCATAAGAATTCCGTACGAATTCCACGATAGAGTTTCAAGAAAATTGCATTTTAAGAGTTCCGAAAGGATCGTTAGAGCGATTCTAGCTTAAGGTTTTCCCAAAATTTCCGGGGAGCATGCCCCCGAACCCCGTAATTGCGTGTACCTTCGGCGCATGCTCTACCACAATGCTCGTTTTACTCGCGCCCATCAAAATTTAAATACCCTCCTAAGCCCATTTGATGACGCCCGAAAAGGTGTTTTCAGTTGGACTCTAGTCGGCAAATCGAGACGGTCAAACGCCCCCCCTGAAAACTTTTGTCGGGACGGCCCTGCATATCATCGGCAAGATTTTGAAAATGTTATCCCATAGACAGGGCATTATATTGCAAACATATCCCATAAACCAGAGCAAAATTTCTTCAAAGGAATCCTTTTGAAAATACCATGCATCATGGCAAAAAGAGAACTTGTGCACAATTTCTTATGACGTGGTAATAACGAGTAGTAGTAGTCAATGACAGAAGGTGAAGGTGAAATGGTTTATTCAGTTCCAGTCACTAGGATCTCAGTAGTAGGTTAACAAAGCGAGACCTGGACCCTTCTCGACCCTACAGTAGCTGTGACTCTACCATAGCTGGGGTTCAAACCCCGACCTCGCTGAGCTTCTGACACCACAAGCCAGGTGTATTACACGTTTTTTTATAAGGAACCTTTGGCCTGAATAGAGGCTGGAGTTCCTTAATTTTTCAACAAAATGAGGCTGAAAGTTCCTTATACTGTTCCTTGTCGTGAGATATGTATAGAGTAAATACGAATTTTTACAGCAAATTAATATAAACTTGCTTCATTTTCTAACTTCAAATATGAATGGAGCCTTTTTGGGAAGAACCATAGGAAATATACTGTTATTCTGTTACTTATTCGTACAAATCATCTTGTTCTTGAAAAAAGTATTTCGTATTTTTTTTATCCGAGCCTCGACAGTCCCTTAAAGTTCCTTAATTTTTTGGGAATTTTTAACCTCGAATTCCTTATAAAGGTGTTCCTTATAAAAAAACGTAAAGGCTATGACGCAACAGCACCTTCAAAAACAGAGAGTAAATAAATATTTTATTCCTTGCTGCAATAAACAGCAAACACTTAAACAAAACTTCGGCAGATCTTCATTGCAGCATACACGCATTTTTTTTATAAAGGCTCAGTACTGAAAATTCCTTAACTAATGGCCAAATTTGAGTACTCAGAATTCCTTAGCAATTCCTTAACATTTTACTTTGATTCTTCTAAATAACGAAATATAGGCCATAAGGTGTCAGAAGACGAATAGAAATGAATACTAATTGACAAGCATGGGCGACAAGTATTGCTTGCTCTGTTGATGCAAAATTTCATCTTTTTTAATCCAAATGTTACATTAAAGAAAAAGCCAGATTCCTTGGTAGTCTCCGATCCAGTACTAGAAACCCCTTAATTTCCTTGCCTATCCGAGCACTACCTTCCTTATAAAGCAGTTCCTTACAGACGAAATGCGTGTACTCATTGCAAGGGAAAAATATAACTGACCCATAACCCGAGTGACATTTCACAGAACATGATCGATAATAATATAAATTTTTTTCTTTACTTCCAGAACAACGGAGATGAAAACCCTTCGTTATCTGCTTAGAGGAGGACAAGTGGACGAGAGACCAAGAAGGGATCGTAAAATCTCGCTTCCAGTAAATCAAATCAGTAACCCTCTTACACCAAGCCATGATTCAAATAGCAAAATATGGCAAAATTTCAAAAGGAAACTCAGCTTCTCGGTTTCAAATAATGAGTCAGTTTCAGAGAGTCAACAAGAGAAACCTGCAAGAAGCATCTCTCTAAAAGACGATGACAATCAAAAACTGCAAGTTCCAGATTCAACCGATAGCCCGAAATATCGGAGAGGAAATTCTCAAGTTGGGGATGAAGATATTGTACATTTTGCAATAGTTGAAAATGACATTGAATTACTAAAAAGCGTTTTGAAGAAAAGAACTGTTAATGTCAACTATTTACGACCACCGGGAATCGGTCCTTTGCATCAAGCCTGCATCACAGGCAGTTTGGAAATGGTGGAGATGTTAGTGCGTAATGGAGCCAACATCTTCTTACGCGATTCAAGAAACCTTACACCATTACAACTGGCCAACATCAACGGCCATTTTGAGATCGCAGAGTATCTTCTACGAATGGGTTCACCAGTTGTTGATATTAAAGATGGGTTTCAATTGACCAAAGCGAGGAGAAAACGCTCATCTTGTTTCAGACTTGGACCACATTAGCAGTACATAGTAAAATCAAGTACGCTCCAATCAATATGCTTGCATTATTTATGACACTATTGTGATTGATTTATACAAGAGTTGGAAAACAAACGATTGGTCAGACGAGGAGTGACGTCACTTGAAGATTACAGGCACCTAGATCATTCAAAGCAAACAAACTATTTGACAATAGCTACACCTTCCTATCATACAAAATAGAAGCAAACTAGACAGCATTCTGGTTCTCAATTTTGTTCATTTTCATTACGTCATAGCCAACAGAAAGCCTTTGAAATTTAAAAACTATGTGGCTATGTGCTTTCTATTCACTACGCTTAATTTTGTCGCTATGCAATTTGCAACGTGAAGGTACAGAAATCCTCGGCAACCTACGGCAACCTGCTACAGACTTTTCCATTTTGAAATTTGTCGCTAACTTAGCCGCTATCTAAAGATATGGCTAAACTAGGAGACTTGTCGCGCGTGACACTGTATTCGGCGTGTCTCCCAGGGTGGCTAAACATGCGAGTGACAAGCGAGGAACATGTCCCCGAATCATTTGCATGTCGCGGAGACAATAAGTGTTTCTGATGCCTCCCAAAAGCATGTCTCTTGCTACAAATTTTGTCGCGCACTACAAAGTTTCCGAGATGGCTAAACTGGGAGACACAGAGGGGACATCAATGCATAAATGTCGCGCGTGACATGTCTCCTAGTTTAGCCAGGCCTTAAGATGCATTGTCAAGTGAAAAGAAGACAACATGGGAAATGTTTAAAGTCACAGGCTGCCTAGTTGTTAAAGATTACTTCAAGCATAAACAGTTTCCGTACGCCAGCAGTTTAGCAGCCCCTTGTAGTAGCAGGTTTCGGTGAGAGAAGGACGAAATTTGATTAATCTCGGTTGCCATTATACTGCTTTGCTCGAGTCAAAAACTTGCTTTGGTCGAAACAAGGCTCTGAAACTTAACCCAATTAACAAGAAAAGCTACAAGATGTGATTACGTTTAACAACACAACTATTAATGAGCTAATGCAACATTTTCTCATCTGCATTAGAAATCGAATTAAATGTAAAAATTTAAGTCACTTGTAATTTTTGTGGCTGGTTCCAAGTTATGATTATGTTGTTATGTAATTAAAATGTCCCAAATTTCTTTCTGAATCGTAGGATAATAGTTAATAAACATCCGTTAAATGCCGCGTAGGGCTGTTACATTTCAATGTCTTAGGCTCAGAGTTGCAAAAAGTTATTCACCTTCTTCCCAACCCGAGCTTTATCTTATCAACCGTCAAAATAGCCAAATCACAAAAAGTCAAACGGGAGGGGAGCTTCAGGCTGCATGACTTGGAGACTTACTAAGTGATTTCATTGAGTTCTAAACGTCGTTGGCTCTCTGCTAAAGCATTCCTGGTTCGAATCTGATCTATTCTGGTATGCCACTTGTGGAGACATTTATCCTTGTATTTCCCATTCATGACAAATGTATCTTTCTGACAAATGACCAAAATCATGCAAGGCTTCACATACAAATTAAGGTCAAAATGCAGGAGATTTAGAACAACATCATCGATATATTCTTTTATAAATATAATATACAAAAATACCAACATACCATGATCTTATCAACTATCTTTGTCATTGTCGATTTTATGAAATGCTTCATTGATAAGTTTGTCTTTTACAGCTGCACTACATTTAGAAAAAGTGACAGACGGTGTACGTGTCATTGAATGATATGCAGGCAGCATCTTTCTAAAATGGCAAAAGGAGAAATTACGAACTTTGATTATGAAATGAACACGAATAACATAATATTTTCTTTCTCTGACAATACAACTCGTTTTATAAAAATGGAGATAAAAACTTTGGTCTATTTATTTGAACTCCAAGAATTGTTATTGGCCTGAATTTTTCTTACGGGTTGGTGAAAGAGCCAACCCAGCTACCAGCTCTATGGTGCTTCTTTACAACGAAATTTTAAAGGCATTTAAAAATTAAAATGAACCTAGCACAACTGGCAAAGTAAATAAATTAAAAAAATAACATTGTCGTTTACGGAGAAACCCCAAATAATGAACTCTATTCAATGGCAACTTTCCGTTCCAAAGGTGATTTCTTTTTAAAAAATAAACCTTCCTGACAACAATACATAAAAATATATATGGAAAAGGCTCCACCTAGCCGAAACATAAAAAAGTCAAAGGGGATGACATCCTTGAGTTATAAAAGAGAGTTATTTAGCGATATATTTGAGCCTTATAGCTCATAGGAAACGTCGTTGGCTCTATGGCTATGCAGGATAGGTTCGAATATCTATTGGGACATGCCACTTCTGGAAAATTCCATAGAACAATGGACACCTTTCTAGAGCGGACAATAAATTTGGTCCGACAGTTGTAGATAGTATATGAAGGTTCGGTATTTTACTTTATTATATGGTGTTCGAAAACACGGCTGTTCGGACCGGCAATGGTGCAGTCTGATTGGTTCTTTACAGGTCCGTACAAGCCGTATTGACCGGCGTTGATATAACCACGTGATATAGCCACGTAATTTTTCATGTATGAAGTGAGAGGTTGAGATGGGAAAATGAAATATTGACAAAATATGTTTTTGAGTAAATATTCTCCAAAAAAGTTCGAAAATATTCTATAATGTTTTCAACACCATATAATAAAACCTTTATTGAATGATTGCTCGGTCAATGCAGGAAATATTCGACCCTCAGCTTCTTGTACGGACCTCACTACGTTCGGTCCGTACTTCATGCTTCGGTCCGAATATTTTCCAGCATTGAGCTCGCAATCGTTCAATAACCGCATATTATGTAGCTTTTTCCGGAGTGCATGCAAGATAGTTACAACATTTTATTGGTCATACCGTATGAATGCTAAATTTTCTGAAAGAAGTCGCTCGACATCATCCTGCGGAATAAAAGAATGAGTTATTCAAACACGCTATCAAATAACAGAGAATTCTCAAATCGGTTGTCTTCATGTCTGCAAGATATAAACGTGTAACAGGCTGCCTTAAAGGCTTACGAAGACTTCGAGAGTAACATTTGTTGCAAACAAATGACGAAACAACAGCAGACAATATTTAACTAGGAATACATGGCAAACGTGACTTCTGTGACGCTCTGCCCGAGGGGCGATTCACTCCTTCAAAATCCGTACACCCTTGCTCAAAAACCTATTGTTTTCACGGAAGTCCCTTGGAAATCCTTTTGTTTAATTGAAATCTCGTACGTCTTTTTTAAAGAGTGAAACACTCCTGGCCCGGGGGGGGGGTACTTCATTGTTCAAATGACTAGACGTGCCGCCCAGTTTTTCCGAACCCAATCATGTTTACCGACAAATTTTGTCAGTCGTGGTACCCATGTATACAAAATTTTTTAACCATTTGTACCAATATCTCAAATGTTTGAACCCAATTTAACGCCTGAGGCAACTCTAAATGCGGCGAAAAGGCATTTACGCTGAAAACTAAAACGCACTTTTATCAGGCTTTTCAAAGCAATGCATGCTAAAATTTTATATACTTTACTACCCATATGTAGAGATTCTTATCGAAAAATCAACCCATATGTAGGGAAATTGGCGCTGAAAAAGTTACCCATTTGGGCGGCACGTCTTGTATAACGAACAATGGAAGTACCCCCCCCCCGGGGGACCCTTCGGCTCTGCCAGTATACTCAAGTGTTTAGACTGCTAACATCCAAGGAGAAATCTAAGACAACTCTAGATAGTATGCATAAGCTTAGGAATGGCACAATTGTTTCCAACGTGAAAACAACAAACCTCAGTCCAGCTACCTCGCCATTCATCAAGTCTCCAAAAGACAGTTGCACATGAAAAATTCGACGTCATATCAACCTGCGAATTAAGAAAGAAACATCAGCATTCTGAACAACATCAAAAAACGAGACTAATAAAATTTAATTGTAATCAGACTTTCCTGCTTCTTTAGAATGTAAAGAACTGGTATAAAGGCCGATCTCCACTAGACGATTTTCACAACGATCGTAACCAAATTTCGCTGCAAAAAGTTCTTTCGATCTCCACTTACGTTAGTACCACGAACGAAAAAGACAATAGAATCGTGAAAATGTGGCTTAAAGTTGAATGCAACTGGGAAATAGATATGCACAATTCCAAGATGCCATTGGTTGAACTACTTGGCGAACAAAATCGTCTGACGAAAAGTAGAAACTATTTCTATTTTTCGTCAAGCGATTTTTTTCGATGCAGCGATCAAAAATTTTTAACTGGGCATGTGTCGTTGTGAATTTTTTGACGATCGTCCTGAACATCGTCTAGTGGAGATCGGCCTTAAAATAGGTATATTCCTGTCTGTGATGATACATATTATGATTGAATGCTACGAAATTTATTCAGAGAATATGAGTCAAAGTTACCAAAAATGCCACATACCCCTGTTATCTCGATGGGACAGCCTGTTAATCTAGAATCTATATCACCAGACAAAATCAGATTTTCAATTGATGTTTGAAGAGTGTTTTCTATCATTGATTTATGCCTTGATTCGGTTCTTTTTTCAAATATATCATCTTTATTCGAAGATAACTGATACAGAGTCACAGGAGATTCTTTGCTTCCACCATATTCTATTAAAAATATTAGAAACTGAATTTAAAAGTAAATTTATAAGCAATAAAACAATTCGTACTTTGCGATTTGCGACACTAGCGAATCTACATGAAGTACCAGACAAGATAATCAAAGGCATTTATGACAATACTGTGATATTTTTAGGGGCAACGATAAATGATAAATATCAAAGGTTTGTCACAATAGGCGGTGATTAGCATGTGATACTTTGTTTAGCAGCACATCTCCGTTCGCAAAAAACAGGCAGATATTACAGGCATCTCCTCTGGGTGGGAAAGAAAATTATGATCGAGAAGAGCTACTTTCTGCCAAGAATTTCCTGTCAAGCTCTTGTACGCATCTCTCCATGAACGAATCATGATCGATCAAACTGTTTCTTCCGAGCTTCATCTACTGCAAACATGCGCAGCATCTCACCTGACTGCTGCCATTCCCGCTAGACGAAATTATGAGAATATTTTCGGCCGGTCTCTTTATCCAGTTCAGCAGAAAATTTGGTAAAGTTCGAGATCACAAGCAGTTTTCCCTCCATGGGAAAAAGAAAATAGTTTGAGACAGCGAATGTTCAAAATAACAGGCATTCGACGAGATAGCGAATGATTTTTCTGTACAAACCATTATAGCAAAACAAGGGGTAATCAAAAATCGTTCGAGATAGCGAATATTTGAGATAGCGGGAGATCGAGATAGCAGATGTCAACAATACTCTTAATCTAAAGGCACTAATGCACTAGTAACAACAAAGGCGGGTTTATTATGTTTGTTTCGGTGGAATTTATGAAGCGCATGATGTTATGACGATGGGAATCTGAATATTACGATAATTGCATCAAGACATAACATATAGGGCTATTGGTCCAGTGAGCCCTCTTCCTGGCTCAGTAATAAAGCAATATTTTCGGTTTTTGGCCCACTAGATTGGGCCCTATATAGAACCGATTTATAGAGTACAAAACGATACATATTTCGAAGCATTTCCATCCACCATCCACATCTGGATATATTTTCCAAATGAAGATTCAAAGCAACAGCAACTCAGTAATTTTTTAAAGAGTTTTAAAAAGTTGGCATAAATGTCATTACTCACTATTATATGAAGGTGCTTTCTTTGTCCTACAAAGTGAAGATAAAGACACTTCAAAAGGCGAAAATACTAAATTAAGAACAAGTTCAAAAAATTTATTACATCATTCCTGACAATGTGAGCAAAACGCAAAATAATCAAAACCAAGTTCTTCCGATTGTGCGGCCATTTGTCGGTGATATTAATGCACCCATTTCACTTCGGGTGTCTGAAAAAAGATTTAAAACTAGATTGGTATTAAGCATTTGCCTCACTGACATTGAGCATGGTCAAATTTTGCTGCATGCAAGCGATGTGTGTTGTGGTGAATGCAGGTTGCTGATGTCTTGTTGCAACCCTTTTATGCTTATATCACGTTCAGAAAAGCCCTGGGTTTATAGAAAAAAGATTTGACCAAGATAAATACTAGTCATCAAGGCCCTTTTACAACAACTCGATTAAAATAAAAGGCCCTGTTAACATGCCAATTCATGTAATTCTATAGCTGCATTACATTTCTCTGCTTAATAGAAGTTCAAAGTAACATGGAATTTCAGTACAATGATATGAATTTGTTTCTTTTAGACATATTGCGTAGTTTTGAGGTTCATAAAATGAAATAGAGAAAATGGCAGGCGGTCTTAAACTTAAGCACATGACTGTAATTGGGTTCAGTAATGTCTTGACAAAATGCAGTCGTCGAGCTCTTCACAGGCACTGCGGTGGTCAGAAACCTGCATAAACGTTACTGTTGCACTTCCTAACTGATGCTTGAAAGAATAAGCAGTTGTCCACGCTTCGTGTCATCTTTTGTGTCATACGCCCGATTATTCATCTAGATTTATCTTTAATGCAGGTTAGTTGCGAAGTGGTGCATTTGTTGCAACTGCTTTTCTTGGCTATCAGCGTTACTTAGATAGGGTTGCTTTTGTAGACAACAGTAAGCAACGTGGTGCAAAATGTGCTCACTCTTCCATCTCGCCATGATAAGAACTTCAACATTTTATAGCAGATCATTGTGGTGTTACGAGTACGACTGCGGACCATGTTTCATCACGTTCAGTTACAACAGACTATGGAAAACCGGTTATTTATTCTCAAACTGTATTCAGAAACCTACTGAATTCAATGTAGCAGTACACAAGATTCTCCCTGAGTTGACAAATGGAGCATTTCCACATTGGTTCCTCGTGGCGTGATGCAATTACAGGTCGGAAAAGTGTACCACTTCTGAAAATGTATGCTTGAACTGTCAATGTTGCAGGGTATAAGAGGCCGTTGGGAAGAAGTTGTGGCGTCTCTGCTACTAACTGTGTTTCCTCGTGTTGTTCTGGAAGTGTATTTTAGAACTTGTGTAGAGCAGTGCTGTTGCCGCATCTCAGATCTTCCATTTATAGGATTTTTCATCATCCCGTCTGCTAATGATGCTTGCTAAGATATATGGCAGCAAAAGTTGCAAACTGGTGTTCCCAAGATCTCACTTGATGTAGCAGTGCCATTTGTTACCTGTTGAAAAATGTATCCTGAAAGTGTATTCTTGAAATAGCTAGGGCAAACATTGCAGCATATGACGAAAAAAATTTCGTAACATTTCCACTGCTCATCATGTAGTTTTTTGCCGTAGTGCAACAACTTGCCGAAAACTTTTGATTGCTTTGGTAGATAATTGTGCCATTGAACCATGTTTTTGCAAACTGCAGGGCAAATACTTGAGGAGCGTTTGTTTTACTATCTTAGAGGTCTTCTGCAAATTGTCAGGAACAAAGTGCCAGCAGATCTTCATTGAGTAGAATTTCGGTACTTCAACTGTCTACCATGTTTCCGTGCAATGGAGGGGCAACTGCATGTGGAAAACGTGTTCATTATTCTTGAAATGAATATGGAACTGTCTATGTTCGAGCATATCAAATCTTCTTTGGGTACATATTAGGGAAATTTCCACTGTCCATCATGTTTGCTCATGCTGTGGTGCAACTACTTCTGGAAAACATCATTATTCAGGAATTGTGCTCTGGGAGTTTTTGGAACCTATGCTACAGCAGCCTAACTGATTTCACTTGAGTAGCATTTTGCAACATTTACACTGGCATTTTATCTTGCTTGTACAATAGGGCAACCATAAATGCAAAGTTGTTCTTGAGCATTCTCCCTATAAGCCATGATTGCAAATGTTGTGGCCCAGCAGCATACGAAAACTTCGTTCTACTATTGAAGAATTGTTTTTTGGACCTTTCAAAACAAAATTTACCATGTCAAATCTTTTTCAAGTAGATATTTGTGGCATTGCAACGCTCTTTCAAGAAAGATCTGCTGCACTACCGCTGATAACCATGTTTGCTCTTGCTTTGATGCAGCCATCTTTCACATAACCTATTTTAGTATATTTGAAGTGCTTTCTAGAATATGGCATGGACAGCAGTGTAGTATATCAGTTCTTTTCTGACTTGATATTCCTTGAATATCCACCAGACACAGTATGATTTGTCATTCTGCAATGTAACTACATCTTGAAAACTTGAGCACAAAACTTGTTCTCTTAATCTCTGATGTGTCTCTGCATCTAAGAAAGTTTTTTTCCATTAGATTGTCTACTTGAAAAATTACCGTGTTCAGGCATATAAATCTTTATAATTCTCGCTTCAGTTTCGTTTTCCATCACAGAATATTGCTAGTGGAGTTATTCTCTTTAACTTGAAGGGTGTTGCGAAGCAGCTTGAACGGCACTGACAAGCTTTCAAATGTTGTCGTTGGTTTATGCCAAAAAATGATCTCCTCTTGAAGTGCCGGAAAATGGCAACACACTGTTGATCTTTTGGGCAACTCTTCAATGATGACGATCATGTCTTACCATATTCGAAGCTATTTTTTGTTCTCAAGGCACCATCACTAACATTGATTGCTGGTAGCACATTATGTAGTCCTGAAGCACTGGCAAGAAAGTAAATTAGTTTTCCCTTTTGAGTGTCAATATCCAAGAAAAGTCAAGTTTCAGTTATTTCTTGTGATTTTCTCTGAGTCATGTATTTTCAAGTGCATAAAGGAGTTTGAAGTTGAAGGTACTGTGGGGTTTGATCTAGTTCAGCGTGTGGTCAGGTTTCAAGTACAGCACTACAGCAAAGCCCATTAACTTTTTTACATCTAGTATCTTGGTGACAGCACGATTTCATCTTTGCATGCACAAGTTCCACAGCAGAAGAATTATTTATTTCAAGGTATCAGAACTGGACATGCCTTTGTAAAAATGGTAGCAGGTATCTACTTTGGATTTCTCTCAATCTAAATTTTTCTCATTGTGCTGTAGTATTGTACCACATCTTGTGTCAGTAGCTTAGAATGCGAGGTCTGTTTGCCATGTTTACTGTTTCTTGCAATTTTGAGGATGCTATGGGGCATACGGGGCAGTTTGTGAACAGTGTCCTTTTCTGTAATTCAGCTGTTCATAGATTATTTCTGGCAGTTCTGGGATCATTGGTTCAATTTTGGATGTCTTTATTTGTCATGCGAGTTATTTTCTCGCAGTATTGATGTTACAATGATATAGAGAATACATTTCCTGCTTGATATTGTCGTCTTAACAGGTGTTAAACTGTAGAGAATGTTGAGCTGTGAAGCTACGTGACACTACTGGAAATTTCAGTATGATGTGTCACTAGACCAGGTCATAGTTATTGTGGAATGCCTGTCTTCTTTGATGCAGTTTACAGCTACTTTATAACTTATAATTGAACTTCACTGAAAGGCAAACAGATATACTGATAGGCAAGCAACAATGCAAGTAGCAATGCAAGCAATCCACATTTATTGCATTGTGTCACTCTTTGAATCAACCTTTATTGCACATTTCATAGGTCAGGGATTGAGGTGGCTATAAAGCAGACTCTGTGTTATATCTGATCATTACATCTGATGTGAACCAGTTGCTGTGTCTGATCTCAAAAGACCAAATTAATTTGAAACAGTATCTATCATGATAAACAAGACAAGTGCTTGCGCAACTTGGTAATGGTAGCTCTGCTTCTAATTGCAACTACAATCTAGTAAAAGGATTTTTAAGGCATAATCTAATGGTTGAGAGAAAGGTTCCTAACAGCCCAGTGATGTGGGCTTATAGTGGAACTCAGGTATTGTCATCTAACACATCCAGTGTTCTGAGTAGGCAGCTCTTGGTAAGATCTTGTGCATGCGGAAACACATTTCTGCTGTTCTTTTCTGTTGTTCTACTGTTTATTTTGTGTGCGCATGTGCCACATTCCACAGCCCGGTAACACATCCATACAAAAACAGAAAATAAAGTAATCTGTCTATACAGAAATTTTCGATAATAGATTGGTTTTAATTTAGAGACACCACCAATTATGGAGACAGCCAATCAGGGTTCATATTCATCTTTTGATGACTAGTATTTTACAAATGGCTTCCAGTCCAAGCCAGCAGGCGCACTGCTCCACTCCAGCAATCAGCTCCATTAATGTTAGTATTCCTGTTCAGAAGCTTTTATCATCACTATGGCCAGGGAGATATTCCACATGTAAAGGAGGTTGTCGAAAGACCCACCTATTGCTCAAAGAAACCACTGCTCTAGGTATCTATCTATCTATCTATCTATATACAGTACCTGTTTAAAAAGGATTCAGTTTTGCTTAGGCTTCAGCTTACCCTGTCCCAGCTGATGATGATCCTTTGCCAATACTCTTCAAAGAAAACTTATCTCTTTTCAAAAGTATAGATGAAGTGCATAGGCCTACTGACCGTTGGTTTGCACATTGATTCAACAAGAAATGGCTCGTCAAAGCTAGGCCAATATTCGCGAATGTTTCAGGAACATTCGGAACATTCAGAACATTCAAATTGACAAAAAAATTCCTTCAATAATCAGTATAAAATCTACAGTAACTAGGAAATGGTTTTTGAAGCACCAGGCACATAGTATAGGTGCCACAGATTTGTGTAATTATGTTTTGAAGGGTGGAGTCAATTTACTTTGAATGTTACAGGGGGGTCAAAAACGTAGTACGATGGGGTGAAAATACAGCAAAGAGTCTATAAAATGTTTCATACAACTTCAACGATTTCTTCCAAAGTCTAGAACAGTTAGTAGCATGCCAGAGATTTGTGTAATTAGGTTTTGAAGAGAATTGCCTTGCATTTTCTATCTTTTCAGGGGGTTGCATGGTTTTTTGACAAAATGACAAAAAAATTCCTTCAATAATCAGTATAAAATCTACAGTGACTAGGAAATGGTTTTTGAAGCACCAGGCACATAGTATAGGTGCCACAGATTTGTGTAATTATGTTTTGAAGGGTGGAGTCAATTTACTTTGAATGTTACAGGGGGTCAAAAACGTAGTACGATGGGGTGAAAATACAGCAGAGTCTATAAAATGTTTCATACAAGTTCAACGATTTCTTCCAAGGTCTAGAACAGTTAGTAGCTTGCCAGAGATTTGTGAAATTAGGTTTTGAAGAGAATTGCCTTGCATTTTCTATCTTTTCAGGGGGTTGCATGGTTTTTTGACAAAGTGACAAAAAAATTCCTTCAATAATCAGTATAAAATCTACAGTGACTAGGAAATGGTTTTTGAAGCACCAGGCACATAGTATAGGTGCCACAGATCTGTGTAATTATGTTTTGAAGGGTGGAGTCAATTTACTTTGAATGTTACAGGGGGTCAAAAACGTAGTACGATGGGGTGAAAATACAGCAAAGAGTCTATAAAATGTTTCATACAAGTTCAACGATTTCTTCCAAGGTCTAGAACAGTTAGTGGCTTGCCAGAGATTTGTGAAATTAGGTTTTGAAGAGAATTGCCCTGCATTTTCTATCTTTTCAGGGGGTTGCATGGTTTTTTGACAAAATGACAAAAAAATTCCTTCAATAATCAGTATAAAATCTACAGTGACTAGGAAATGGTTTTTGAAGCACCAGGCACATAGTATAGGTGCCACAGATTTGTGTAATTATGTTTTGAAGGGTGGAGTCAATTTACTTTGAATGTTACAGGGGGGTCAAAAATGTAGTACGATCGGGTGAAAATACAGCAAAGAGTCTATAAAATGTTTCATACAAGTTCAACGATTCATTCCAAGGTCTAGAACAGTTAGTAGCATGCCAGAGATTTGTGTAATTAGGTTTTGAAGAGAATTACCTTGCATTTTCTATCTTTTCAGGGGGTTGCATGGTTTTTTGACAAAATGACAAAAAAATTCCTTCAATAATCAGTATAAAATCTACAGTGACTAGGAAATGGTTTTTGAAGCACCAGGCACATAGTATAGGTGCCACAGATTTGTGTAATTATGTCTTAAAGGGTGGAGTCAATTTACTTTGAATGTTACAGGGGGGTCAAAAACGTAGTACGATGGGGTGAAAATACAGCAAAGAGTCTATAAAATGTTTCATACAAGTTCAACGATTTCTTCCAAGGTCTAGAACAGTTAGTAGCATGCCAGAGATTTGTGTAATTAGGTTTTGAAGAGAATTACCTTGCATTTTCTATCTTTTCAGGGGGTTGCATGGTTTTTTGACAAAATGACAAAAAAATTCCTTCAATAATCAGTATAAAATCTACAGTGACTAGGAAATGGTTTTTGAAGCACCAGGCACATAGTATAGGTGCCACAGATTTGTGTAATTATGTCTTAAAGGGTGGAGTCAATTTACTTTGAATGTTACAGGGGGGTCAAAAACGTAGTACGATGGGGTGAAAATACAGCAAAGAGTCTGTAAAATGTTTCATACAAGCTCAACGATTTCTTCCAAGGTCTAGAACAGTTAGTAGCTTGCCAGAGATTTGTGAAATTAGGTTTTGAAGAGAATTGCCCTGCATTTTCTATCTTTTCAGGGGGTTGCATGGTTTTTTGACAAAATGACAAAAAAAATTCCTTCAATAATCAGTATAAAATCTACAGTGAGTAGGAAATGGTTTTTGAAGCACCAGGCACATAGTATAGGTGCCACAGATTTGTGTAATTATGTTTTGAAGGGTGGAGTCAATTTACTTTGAATGTTACAGGGGGGTCAAAAACGTAGTACGATGGGGTGAAAATACAGCAAAGAGTCTATAAAATGTTTCATACAACTTCAACGATTTCTTCCAAGGTCTAGAACAGTTAGTAGCATGCCAGAGATTTGTGTATTTAGGTTTTGAAGAGAATTGCCTTGCATTTTCTATCTTTTCAGGGGGTTGCATGGTTTTTTGACAAAATGACAAAAAAATTCCTTCAATAATCAGTATAAAATCTACAGTGACTAGGAAATGGTTTTTGAAGCACCAGGCACATAGTATAGGTGCCACAGATTTGTGTAATTATGTTTTGAAGGGTGGAGTCAATTTACTTTGAATGTTACAGGGGGGTCAAAAACGTAGTACCATGGGGTGAAAAAACAGCAAAGACGCCATAAAATGTGGAGAGAATTACCTCGCATTTTCTATCTTTTCAGGGGGTTGCATGGTTTTTTGACAAAATGACAAAAAAATTCCTTCAATAATCAGTATAAAATCTACAGTGCCTAGGAAATGATTTGTGAAGCACCAGGCACATAGTATAGGTGTCACAGATTTGTGTAATTATGTTTTGAAGGGTGGCAGTAATTTACTTTGAATGTTACAGGGGGGTGAAAAACGTAGTACGATGGGGTGAAAATACAACAAAGAGTCTATAAAATGTTTCATACAAGTTCAACGATTTCTTTCAAGGTCTAGAACAGTTAGTAGCATGCCAGAGGTTTGTGTAATTAAGTTTTGGAGAGAATTACCTCGCATTTTCTATCTTTTCAGGGGGTTGCATGGTTTTTTGACAAAATGACAAAAAAATTCCTTCAATAATCAGTATAAAATCTACAGGGACTAGGAAATGATTTGTGAAGCACCAGGCACATAGTATAGGTGTCACAGATTTGTGTAATTATGTTTTGAAGGGTGGCAGTAATTTACTTTGAATGTTACAGGGGGGTCAAGAACGTAGTACGATGGGGTGAAAATACAGCAAAGAGTCTATACTCTAGAGCGTTTTTGACTGTTGTCCTGTACTATGTAAGTAACCCCCTGGTACTATTTGGGCAAGCAAGCAGGCAACTTTCAAAACTTAATTACACAAGTCTTTGGCGCTTGTAGTTACTGTTCAACACAAGATTGAGCCTCTCTCGGTTTATGTAGATTTTATAGCGATTATTGAAGGAATTAATTCATCGATCCGAGAAAAAAGCACCCCACCCCCTTAAATCATTTACCGAGTTGTGGACGAATTCCAAAACAAAATTACACAAACCTTTAACCCATTTCACGCCATTCTCCATCAAAAAAAGATGCTTGTTCGCTAAGATACTCTTTCTATCAACTCTAGAGCGTTTTTGACTGTTGTCCTGTACTATGTAAGTAACCCCCTGGTACTATTTGGGCAAGCAAGCAGGCAACTTTCAAAACTTAATTACACAAGTCTTTGGCGCTTGTAGTTACTGTTCAACACAAGATTGAGCCTCTCTCGGTTTCTGTAGATTTTATAGCGATTATTGAAGGAATTAATTCATCGATCCGAGAAAAAAGCACCCCACCCCCTTAAATCATTTACCGAGTTGTGGACGAATTCCAAAACAAAATTACACAAACCTTTAACCCATTTCACGCCATTCTCCATCAAAAAAAGATGCTTGTTCGCTAAGATACTCTTTCTATCAACTCTAGAGCGTTTTTGACTGTTGTCCTGTACTATGTAAGTAACCCCCTGGTACTATTTGGGCAAGCAAGCAGGCAACTTTCAAAACTTAATTACACAAGTCTTTGGCGCTTGTAGTTACTGTTCAACACAAGATTGAGCCTCTCTCGGTTTCTGTAGATTTTATAGCGATTATTGAAGGAATTAATTCATCGATCCGAGAAAAAAGCACCCCACCCCCTTAAATCATTTACCGAGTTGTGGACGAATTCCAAAACAAAATTACACAAACCTTTAACCCATTTCACGCCATTCTCCATCAAAAAAAGATGCTTGTTCGCTAAGATACTCTTTCTATCAACTCTAGAGCGTTTTTGACTGTTGTCCTGTACTATGTAAGTAACCCCCTGGTACTATTTGGGCAAGCAAGCAGGCAACTTTCAAAACTTAATTACACAAGTCTTTGGCGCTTGTAGTTACTGTTCAACACAAGATTGAGCCTCTCTCGGTTTCTGTAGATTTTATAGCGATTATTGAAGGAATTAATTCATCGATCCGAGAAAAAAGCACCCCACCCCCTTAAATCATTTACCGAGTTGTGGACGAATTCCAAAACAAAATTACACAAACCTTTAACCCATTTCACGCCATTCTCCATCAAAAAAAGATGCTTGTTCGCTAAGATACTCTTTCTATCAACTGTAGAGCGTTTTTGACTGTTGTCCTGTACTATGTAAGTAACCCCCTGGTACTATTTGGGCAAGCAAGCAGGCAACTTTCAAAACTTAATTACACAAGTCTTTGGCGCTTGTAGTTACTGTTCAACACAAGATTGAGCCTCTCTCGGTTTCTGTAGATTTTATAGCGATTATTGAAGGAATTAATTCATCGATCCGAGAAAAAAGCACCCCACCCCCTTAAATCATTTACCGAGTTGTGGACGAATTCCAAAACAAAATTACACAAACCTTTAACCCATTTCACGCCATTCTCCATCAAAAAAAGATGCTTGTTCGCTAAGATACTCTTTCTATCAACTCTAGAGCGTTTTTGACTGTTGTCCTGTACTATGTAAGTAACCCCCTGGTACTATTTGGGCAAGCAAGCAGGCAACTTTCAAAACTTAATTACACAAGTCTATGGCGCTTGTAGTTACTGTTCAACACAAGATTGAGCCTCTCTCGGTTTCTGTAGATTTTATAGCGATTATTGAAGGAATTAATTCATCGATCCGAGAAAAAAGCACCCCACCCCCTTAAATCATTTACCGAGTTGTGGACGAATTCCAAAACAAAATTACACAAACCTTTAACCCATTTCACGCCATTCTCCATCAAAAAAAGATGCTTGTTCGCTAAGATACTCTTTCTATCAACTGTAGAGCGTTTTTGACTGTTGTCCTGTACTATGTAAGTAACCCCCTGGTACTATTTGGGCAAGCAAGCAGGCAACTTTCAAAACTTAATTACACAAGTCTTTGGCGCTTGTAGTTACTGTTCAACACAAGATTGAGCCTCTCTCGGTTTCTGTAGATTTTATAGCGATTATTGAAGGAATTAATTCATCGATCCGAGAAAAAAGCACCCCACCCCCTTAAATCATTTACCGAGTTGTGGACGAATTCCAAAACAAAATTACACAAACCTTTAACCCATTTCACGCCATTCTCCATCAAAAAAAGATGCTTGTTCGCTAAGATACTCTTTCTATCAACTCTAGAGCGTTTTTGACTGTTGTCCTGTACTATGTAAGTAACCCCCTGGTACTATTTGGGCAAGCAAGCAGGCAACTTTCAAAACTTAATTACACAAGTC
The DNA here is from genome assembly GCA_014526335.1 of Chrysaora quinquecirrha. Lineage (NCBI taxonomy): Eukaryota > Metazoa > Cnidaria > Scyphozoa > Semaeostomeae > Pelagiidae > Chrysaora > Chrysaora quinquecirrha. The sequence continues at coordinate 681,057 of JACTAT010000315.1, forward strand.
TATGGCGCTTGTAGTTACTGTTCAACACAAGATTGAGCCTCTCTCGGTTTCTGTAGATTTTATAGCGATTATTGAAGGAATTAATTCATCGATCCGAGAAAAAAGCACCCCACCCCCTTAAATTTCTTATTTAGTTTGAAAAATAATCATATTCAGCAATAGCTACTCTGGTTCTAACTGTTCATATACACAATCTTGGAATTTGAACAACAGTGAATGTTTTTGAATATTCAAAGTGAATGTCATTCTGTATATAGTTAGCGTCTCCTTGTGTCCATCAGTTTGAGATACAGTAGACCAGTAGACACTGATTTGTCCGTCAGTTTGAGATACAGTAGACCAGGCCTGACCAGGCCTATGCTCCTATTGGCTCCTGCCGATCTGCCATGACAACAACAACAACAATCCTCTGAATTCCAGTGTCCGCCCGCCAAACAAGCAAAGCCAGACAGAGCAAGTAAAGTTGCTGGACTTGGAGCAGCAGAAGCAGGCAGGAGAAGCAGCAAGGTGCCACTCCAGAAACCAAGAAGATTAAACTCAAAGCAGCATTCCTGCTTGATAGATAAGTACTAACTTTAGATAAAGAGGAAAGGAGAAGAGAGTCTTCCTGTATTTGCCCTATCTATTATGGAGCTGAAGAAAACTTGGCCAAACCCTTCAACGCCAAGCAGATCTTATAGTAGGTAACAAGGAAAGCGATAGCTAGATACCAGAGCAACTGGTAGATATTTTTGTAATTTAAATGGAGAACTTTGTATTATACGATGAACTAGGCCGTGGAGAGCAAAGAATTGTTTACAAGGGAAGAAAGAAAGGAACAATTGAATATCTTGCTATCCACTGTGTTGAAAAATCTAAACGGGAAGAATTACAAAACAGTGTAAGGATATGTCATGACTTGCTTCATAAAAATATTGTTCAATTTCATGAATGGTATGAAACTTCAAATCACCTATGGTTGGTTGTTGAGCTTTGTACTGGTCTCAATTTAGAAACGATACTAATGCAAGATGGCTTTCTACCAGAGAAAACTATTAAAGGTTTTGGTAGAGATATTATCGAAGCTTTATTCTACCTTCATTGCAGAGATATAATTTACTGTGATTTGGTGCCCTCTAAAGTTGTATTAGATGGCACAGGCATCCTTAAGCTAAGTAATTTTACTCTTGCAAAGTTTGAAGGTGAATCTGACCATCTTGATGAGGAGCAAGCTGATATTGATGTAGACAACAGCATATTGGAGAGGGAAAGTCTATCAAAAAGAATCGTAAATAGCTCACCATTCTATATTGCACCAGAGGTATTAACTGGAGACTTCCATACAAAGTTAAGTGATTTCTGGTCACTTGGGTGTCTCTTGTATGAATGCTTCACTGGAAGACCACCTTATGTTGTGACACAATTTGATGAGCTGCTACAAAAAATTCAATCAGAAGATATACAGAGTCCTGTCCAAGAGAAAGATGGAAGCATTACTCATTCATCAGAGTGCTTTCATTCTCTTGTTGAGGGTCTACTTGCAAAAGATCCTCTTCAAAGGATAGGCTGGTATGATCTCTGTAGTCATGATTTTTGGGAAGGATCTTTGCTTCATATTGTTGAGGAAATAAAGAAAATGAGCTCCAGTTATGATGATTTAAATACAAGTTCAAATGAACAGAACACAACAAACTTTTCAAAGGCAAATATTTCTTCCAATCAGAATAAACAATTTGAGAGTGAAAATGGTGATGAAAGAGCAGGGAAAGGAACATTGCTGCTCCAGGGTTTAGATCATTTAGAAGGGCATAAAGATTCTTCAGATAAGGGAAATCTGAAACAAGACAGACAGACACACCCCTCAACAGCAACTTTCTTAGCTACAGAAAAAGCTAAATACTCTAGTTTAAGAAAATCAAAAAAGATGGCCGACTTGGATGCTTCTATCAAACAAAGTCAACCACAGCTTATAAAATCAAATTTTGTTCTGGAAGAAGTTGGTGATTTTGGTCTTAATCTAAACTTGGTTGATTTACTTTATCATCCCTCAGATCTTGAAGTGAGCCCTATTATAGACAATCCCAAAATACAGAAGCAAACTGCTTTGAAATGGGATGTTCATCACATACCATTCCCAACATTGAAGGCTGAGAGCATTGATCAGCTGTCACATGAGGAGATAGAGAGTCACATCTTAACCATCTCTGAGTTTTTTGAGCACTTAGTAAATGGCAGTAAAGGTTCTGGAGGGGTTGCGCTTAGAGCCAAAACACACTCACTCAACTACCTTTGCAGCTTGTCGAAATTTGATAAAATTGCAAACTCACTAATTGAAAAAGATTTCATAAGACTTTTAGTTAACGAGCTGAAGGGCCCTGGATCACAAGATTTGAAAATCAGAGTTGGTAAGTATATTAATCTTTGAGAAAAAACTGCAGCGTTATATAATGTTAACAAAATACAGTATTCACTGGATTTATGTGCAAATATTTCAGCTATAAAGAAGCAGATATGCCAAAGTAAAGGAAGTGCTCCAAGAAGGAGCTTAAGATAAAAAGTAATATGTGCTGCAGGAAGCAGCAGACAAGGCTCCAACAAGGCTCAATCATACAGCACTTGACAGACATAAAAAGTAACACTAAGTTCCAAAGTATTATTTGCAACCAAAACTTTGAGGATACAACATTTCAGAGTAGGTTAACTAATCGAGGCCTCGCATATGGTTGTGACGCTACCGTGGCTTGGCTAGAACCCTGACCACACTGAGCTCCTGACAGCATGAGTCAGCTGGATTACATGACAACCTTATTTGGACCTTATTATGAAGAACATAGATAACGTAGATAACCATGCCTTGCCTTTTGAAATTATTCTGCTAAGAACATGGTTAGCTAACTAAAACTTATAGGCTTGCTGATATATACAGCATAACATAAGGCACTGGCTTAGTGAACTCTTGGATAAATCTAAAACCATTCAAATTGTCTCCTGAGTTATAGAACAAAAGCAAATACCATGTATAAAATGTTTTGTCCATAACATAGCAGTTGCCAAATCACTTTCAAGTATTTCATAACAGTTTTGGATTTTGAGAATGAGAGCATTTCTATCACTGCTCTTTAATCCAAAGAAAAAGAACACAAAGCTTTGTCACACTTTGTAAAAAAGTACAAGGAACTCAGGAACTCAGCTGACTGGCCTTTGATTACCAGTACCTAACATTTTGCCACTCAAGCATCTCAAATTTTGCCATGACTCAAAGCAAAAGTAGATTAATGATATAAAATGTTCTTTTTGTGATTTCTTGTTAGGTAAACTGCTTGGAACTCTGGCTTGTTCTGCAACATATATATCATCAGATTTCAAAATGACTGATGTGTTTACAGCTCTTACAGAAGTACTAAGAGACAACCTTTGTGTTGCACCTTTAAAGGTTGCATTGCTGCCTGCTCTTGGAGAGTTCATGTTCTATGCAGCTACTCAAGAAGAAGGAGAAGATAAGAAGATATCTAACTGGGATCCACCAGGTATAAAAAGTAAATTCATTAAGTTTTCTCGAAAAGGAAGAACTGTTGCTGTATGCTTTGTTGAGTTTTTCAGTACAAAGCAAACAGTATTGCTAGTGTGCTCTATTTCGCATATGGAGAAAGCACCTCTCGCATTCTAGCAAATTTTTCTTCATTTTCTATTTGCCTAAACCACTTGATTATTCCCATCGATTCCAAGATGGCATCATGAAAAATTATAATACTGTTTTATTGTTTGTTTCCCCTGTTTTCGCAATTGGTGATTGAGAGAAATGTGCTTTGTTCTTTTTGCCTATATACGAATTGATTCGGCTGTTCTCCGATCCAAGGGAGGTTGAAATTAACAGATGGTCATTTATGCTAAAAATTGTAGAAACTCATGCAAAGGGTTAAATTCTTTCTGTTAGGCTGTGATTTACGTCCTTGGCTCTTTATTCATATAGAGGTGGGTAAAGGGATGTCGTAAGCATACCTCACGGAGAACCGAAATCAATTTTCACGAAGAACGTGTTGTTTAGCTATGTAATTTAGCACTTCTTGTTTCACGCGTTATACACGTTTATCTTTCAGGGAATTATTTTTGGTTACTTTTGCGTTTCAGATTTTTAGAAAACCTCTTGTCACATATCACGAAAAATACCCCTTTTCCAACTTATACTCAAATTTCGAATTATGTCTACTAAGAAATTTTTAATATCATTTTTGTTACGTGATGATGGTAAATGTTAAAAGAACACAGATTTCTTTGTTATCTACATTGGTTTATTTGAGCTGATTCATTGTTTTAAATTGTTTCATTATTATATATAGGAGCTATGTTTACAATCGTATCAAGATGTTTACAGCCTGGCGAAGATGTTCTCGTTCAGCATTTGGCTGCTAAAATCGTAGAAAATATTGTGACTACAGCTGGTCGATATTGCAAGAAATTTCTCACGAAAGATATCGCATTAGTAAGTTGATACCGTCACCGTACGATTCTTATTTAACTAAAGGGACTTTTCGTTTTAAAGGGACAGTAACTATTGGTCAAACATATGAAACTTGCTTGTTCAAAATAATGTTTGATCGTTAGGCCGCGTCCAAAAACTTTGTTCGTCAATTTTTTTGCTTGCGTCAAGCAAAAAATGTTTTTGAACTTTATCAAGAACCCGAGGCTACAAATTCTGTTTACTTTTGCATCTCAAGCAATGCTCGATCATTTAGCTGCCTGTCCAACATTGCTTGATAAACATTTTTCTTTTGTTATTGTCAAACTTCACCAGCTTGCGACATTTAAGCATCTAGCAACATTTCTTAGCAACAAGGCGTTCATGCTTGCGCATTAGCAATAACGTCGTTGTTTCAAAGTGTTGGACAGCAATGACTTTGGACGTGGTCAAACCGCCAAACATTTTTGTACAGCAGATTTCAAATATTTGACCAACAATGTTTGATCCTTTGGTTCGACACGATGTTTGAGACCAGTTAGTAAAGAAACAAAGAATGCTATCATTTCACTAATGCATTTCGGTCTTTCGATACCTTTTTACGCGAAATTAGTCCGATGCACCATTCAACGCGAATTGAAAATTTTGCATTAGTTCAAACTATGTAAAGTTGTGTTCCTTTTTTTTAACAACTCGCTACGTAGCAATAATGAAAAGCATACTCTAAAACACCACTGAAGTCGGAACACGAGGTGAACACAAGTAAACACGAGTGGCACAAGAGTGAACACGGGTGAAAAAATTTCAGAGGCTAAATTTCGCGAGGTCTGCTAATGCAAGAAGTAAAAATTGAAGCAGAAAATGGACACAGTTTTGCATTTCCAAATTCTTGAAATACCCTTAATAAGCTTTCAAAATTGGGGTTACTGGTAGACTATTTTTGGGAGGCATAATTTGGGGTTTGGTTTTAATTTTCTGAGGCAAAATCTGGGGCTGACACCCCATGACCTCGACCCCTGTTTACCCAGGTTCGACCCGGGTTAAAGTTAACCCGGGTTAAAATTTTTATATTTTGTAGTGTAAACACGACTAACCCTGGTTCGACCTAGGTTAAAGTAACCCACCTTCAAAAGTAGGTTATTATAATTTCGATCTAGCCCGGGTTAGATTTTGTAGTGTAACACAACTGGGCTTTGATGTGGAGGTGCCCCCTTGGGATTCTTTTGTGCAGATTGTTACTGTATTCTTGAAAATTTCAAGTTGGAATTCGTATCTTGACTTGCTGCAATTGTATGCATTTAACAGTATTTATTAATCTTTTGTGTACTGTAGGCTTTAAAACCAATTATGCCCGCGGGTTTTTAGTATTTCTAGTTTTTCTTACAGCATTTACTTCAATAGCTTAGAGGCTTTTTTACAAAGCTATGTTTTTTTCTATAGAGTTTGTGGAACCTTTTCAGCCATTCTGTGACCGATGCTGAGAAAGTGACATCAAGTTCTGCGTTATGTCGTTTATCAATGCATTCCAATGCGCTAATCTTGCAAGTGATGGAAAAAATTGGTGTTGATTCCTTATGTAAAGCACTGTTTACTGGGACAAACAACATACAGCAATCACTACTAACCGTAATCATCACTTTGTTATCAAATCCGACCTATTTCAAGAGAATCTCACAAGATACCAATGCAATCCACAAAACCATTCGCATTTTGGAAAGCTCTTCTTTAACTCTTCGAGGAAAAGTTTATTTATTCATTGCTGAAATATCCACGAAATCATATGATGCTTTGATTGAATGTCTGAGAGCAAAAATCGTGTTCTTTATTGAAAGAGACAGCAAGAAGTCGTCATCTGCGCATGCGAGAACCGACATACAAGCATTTTCATATGCTAAGAAATGCCTTGAGCTGGCTGTTGGTAACATATTAAAACAAGTTCCCATTATAATGTCAGGTACTTTAAGTTTAAGTTTTAAGTTCGTAAAATTTCTTAAGGTTCTTGGAGCTTTTTTCTGACTGTAATCAGAGTATTGAAGACCAGAAATGGTCGGAAAGAAATGACCACAAAGAAATGTATGCCTAGATGTGTTTATATGCCTAGATGTGATCAGGTCGACTTTGCGCACAGTCAGAACAAGTTTCCGAATGCTAATCGGTGATGTTTTAGAACTATTTTATCGCAAATGACCTGTCGAAATGAGCGCTGTTGCTACTACTTGGCAACTAGTTCGGTTTTGACGGCAGTGTTCTACTTATGCGGTAATCTGACAACTGCTTCCCGTCAGTCGCAGTCGTCCTGAGCCCCGTTGCAATCATGATCAACCGTATCCTATAAGTTCTGACTAGCTGTTCACATGTTGACGGGATATAAGTTAGCAGTTACAATAAGTTGACTGTGATATTGGCTCCAAGGTTTATATAATTCGCCGCGACCATAATGTGCTGTCTAAGCTAGGCCCAAGCCTGGCTTTTTAATAGCCAATCTGAAATGTAGAGCTGGATTTATTTTCTGTTTGGAACACAAATCAGTTCACAGAAAAGAGCGATATAACTAATAGACAACTTTTGTTAACGAATCATTGAATGTAAAGCATTAACTACTATATTGCTATTTCAGTCTTTTACTTTTAACAACTTAGAGACACTTTTGATGACGGGAATTCTTTGGAGAAACGAGAAAGAAAATTTTCGAAATAGCAAGAATTTTTGTTAGCAGCTGTCAGTTGTGTTGCTAAGCTCTATTATTTGCTTTTATTGCTTCTTGTTGATATCTTTAATTCATTGTTTATTTTATTGGTTTTAGGCCTTCTAAAAGCGATGGATGCAGTTGTTGGACGCCATCACCCATCAACAGCACAAATCAAACAGCTACGTGCAAACATTCCATATTTATCCATTTTGCTTCACATTGTAACAAGCCAAGTATTTCGCCCTCGTATCATCAACGACACATTCATCGAAGCTCTTGGTTCTTTGCTTAACTTTATTCAAATTGTGGATACTGGGCAAACTAATTTAGCTTCAAGTCTTGGTGGCCATACTTCCGAGGATATAATGCGAACTGTATTTTCAATTGTTGAAGCAATAGCTCAACATCCGCTGCTTCTTCTTCAATATCGTGAGGTTTTCATCAGTAATATCCTTCCGCATCTCAGTTCGTTTTGTTGCAGTTCTTCTGGTGATAATCGAATGTGGGCAACCAAGATGTTTTCTGACGTTGCTACTTTATACTTTGAAAATGATGACTGTGATAAATCTTCTAGAGGAAGAACAACAGATGGTGGAAAGCTGCTTGAGGTATGATTTCTGGTCTCTCAAACAGATAAGACGTTGTTGAAGAAATTATATGTTGCAATTTTACTGCATTGGAAATGTACTCATTTCTTCATCTTCATGCTTTCAGACAGTGAATGATGAATCAGAAACAAAACCGTAATGCTCTAATGGAAGAAGCCTGAATATCATATCGTATTCCTCGGATGAGAGCCTTCCCTCTAAACAGCGCCCCTCCCAAACCCCAAGAAAATTTAATGAGCGCCCCCAAAAAAATCCGCTGGTAAGAAGAAAAGACTGATCCATTTAACCGCTTACCATTTTTTAAATCAAATATGGCAATTTTGCTATAACCTTTTTCATGTGTAGATTCGAAATGAGTGTACTTGGTTTTCATTTTCTTGTGTATCATTTGTAACCTTTGTATGCCTAGAATCCTATACATTGTAACTTGTTTCCTAGTACAATTACTAGGCCATATTCACGCGAGCTGAGCACGATATCCAATTTTTCATTACACTTTGTAAATTTGCTTGTTTGAAACTATCTTTTATTACACATCCACTTATAATAATATGATAAATTTAATGAGCGCCCTCCCTTGAATGAGCGCCCGCCAAAAATTAAATATTTTGAAAATTTAATGAGCGCCCGGGCGCTATTTATAGGAAATACGGTAAGCTCCGGTTATGAACGTTATGTGCGTTATGAGCTTCATATGGTTGGACTTCTTGTTTATCTTAAAGTAAATTATGTAAAAATCCGAAAGGCTGAAATTTTCCTTCTTTTCTTTTAGATAATCAATGATACAATTGTTCAGAACATTGATGCATTTCTTCAAGACCAAGACCCAATACCGGCGTATAGCCTAAAGCTGTTGCAATCTTATGTGGATCATAACAAAGACTCAGCAAAGTATTTCATCGAAAAAGACATTGTAATCAAAGTATTGGAACTATTTGAAAGACATCAAGATAACACCAGAAGCTCTACCCTTCTTGCTATAATCAATTTCATTGCAAGTGTAATGTCAGCATGCAGTAAAGACGTTGCTTTAATTTGTCAGCAAGAGTTGATCGATTACCTGGTTTCGGCATTTATTGCTGCATCAGCCGTTCTTGAAGAAGATGAAACCGGTGAAAATGCGTCGTTGCTGTTTTTGCCTTTGTTAGACACATTAAGACATATATTAAGGAGTCTGGAGTCACAAGTTAAAAGAGTTGTTCGTTCTAAAGAAGATGTTGGCAAAGTACGAAATGAACGAAACCAAGATGTTTATAATGTTGAACAATTGTTGCAGAGATGTAAAATCTTATCAGAGTTGAATGGTGTGTTGATTACATTACTTTGCTTTGACGATGAAGATGTACAAGAATGGTCCACACACTGTTTGTATATATCAGCTGAATTGTTTGGTGGAGAGTATGAAGCATCATTTTCAGAAGATAATCTTGAATGCTTGATTGACGCCATTCAGTTATCAAATGATAAACGTAAAAAATTATTGTTACGAATTATCAAGCGATTCGTTACTTCTAATGACACACTTCTGAGGATTTTGCAAGAAAATGGCGATGATTTACGAAGATATTTGACAGAGTTCGTTGCAGCTGACTGTACTTCTACTGAAATGAAAGCTGTGCAAGTTGCTGCTCATGAGGTTTTAAGATTAATGAAAAACAATTGATTGTTGGTTGGTTAACTGGCCGGTTTACTGTACTATATTGAGAGGATCGATGTTTTTGAATTCTCAAAATTCTTATTTTCTGATGAAACGTATATAAAAGAGGTCCGTCGTACAGAATAGCGGTTAATTCTACACGTCATCATTGGTGTTATGACGGTTTTGCCATGTGTGTTGTCGACGTTTGCAGACATTTCCGCTTTACACTTGCGTTTGCGTTTGGTTTAGGTACATCGAGCCTAGTAGCTACTAACCTTTCATAAGAAGTAGGCCTACATTATGCGGAACGTTTCTAATTGCGCGATGCGAGTCAAAATTATAATGTTACTTAAGCCTGGTACGCTCTAAACCATGCACAATTTAAACAACCACCCAAAAATTTCCAAAATGTCAAATGGCATCAACTCGGCAGTTTTGACTTTCTGGTCGTTTTTTGCTGCAAACATCTTTGAGTTTTATTACAAATTATAATTTTGGTTCTTTTTAACAATTTCAAATTGGGATTTGGTTATTTTCAAATTTTCTTTGAGGATGATTTTACGGCATCAGCACCAATACCTATATTTTTGTGAATAACTAATGTGCGATTAAGATTTTTCTTCGTTTCGCTGAATTAAAGTAAGTGCTAGCGACATTTCGGTTTAATTAATTAAAGCACTTTAACACCTTTGAAACAGCTGCTCGTGCATCGTTTGATCTTCAATCTGTGGCCATTTCTTTTCGACTTCTTTTCGGACAGACATGAACCAGTTCTCTAGACCAGTCGAAGTATATAGCCAAGTGGAAATTGTACAAAAGTTTTTGTCTGTCTATATCGATTCTGGTGAGCAATAGACTCCTTAATAATAAGGGATAACTTGTGTAGTAATATACTTGTAAAGCGAGTTTTTTGCTGCGATTTGAACAAGTTTTAGCATCAATGAAGAAATGCGTTGAGATGAATATTTTTGACTTTCGCTTCGGGATAACAGAAATCATTTTATGGATTTTGGTGGCCATAGCGACCATAATGGGCAATGTTTTAGCATTGTAACACTTATCAAATCAAAAAGACGGAACACAAGTCACAGTATATACCTTGTGTCACTGTTATCATCAAACGTCCTAATTGGCATTGTACTTGATCCTGTTATTGTTTATATACTATGTGGTGGAACTATTTCTTGCTTTACACAGCTACAAATGAGGTCTCTTCTTGCAATCAATGCTAATGTTTCACTTTTATCAGCATTAGCCATAGCTATAGACAGATTTAAGGCACTGAATGTCTTGCATAACCGGTCTCTCAACAGCATGCAAACTGGGAATACAAGAGCAGTAAGGAAACCTCTGATCGTAGTCACATGTATCTGGTTTGAAAGTATTCTTATTGGAGCTCTAAAGGCATTGAGTGAAACGGCGCGACGACGCGTGGATCTGTTGCTTCTTATTGCCTTTGTGTCGACTATTATTTGCTATGCAGCTGTTTTCTGGAAATTGAAAAGGCCATTGAGAAGGAGCTCTGTCTTAACCGATAGGCGTAACAAATACAGAAAACATAATGCTTGTATCAAATTGATTGGTTTACTTTTATGCAATATGGTGATAACATGGCTGCCTGTTACAATAGCCAGGGGTATTCGCCTCACTAAAGGACATGCCAATACAACTTTTGAATCCATAGCAAGTAAATTAGTTTTACTTGGACCGATGCTTGACCCGCTATGTTATGTCGTTGTAAAATATATTCTAACTAATAGACTTGCATCATTACGATCGAATACTCGATAAAAACAAAATAATGTGATATATAGCACTTCATAACGATGAAAACGCACTTTTGCTTGTGTGAAAAATTGGAAAATAAACACATTCTGAAAAATATTGCACACCTGCTGATGTTCGTTTTTCATATCTAAGTCGTAAGATGACTCGATCCCCACTTCTACCTGTGCAGTATTTCTTCAAGAATTTCTCTTTTCCTTGCACCTTTTCGAGTTGTTTCGATTCCTATCGCCAAAAGCATGTCAATTCTGTAAAAGTTAGCGTTTGGGGTAGAGTTCGCAGCCCAGGGGGGGGGGGGTTGTACTTCCATTGCTCATTATACTAAACGTGCCGCCCAAACCGTTTTAGCGACAATTTCCCTACATATGGTTGGTCTTCCTAAAGAATCTCTAAACATGGGTAGTAAAATGGGTATATAATGGGGTATGAAAACATTGGTATAAATAGTTTTAGACGTGCATTGCTTTTAAAAGCCTGATAAATTTTTTGTATTTATTCAATTTCATTGGCAAATCGGGTAATTGCGTTTTTGTTTAAGCGGAGTGAATTACCCCTCGCTACTTAAGACTCTTTGTAGAAATTTGAGAGTTTTCTCCTTTCCTAATAGCTAACTTTCAAAGTTCGAAACCAGGAAAATTTGCGCTTCAGAGAAACGAATGTATTTTAAAGTCTTCTGACAGCAGTTCGCAGGAGTTTAAGTTATCGAAGTATCAAGTCTTCAAGAGCGCTGAAAGAATAATTGTTGGTGTAAAACGTTTGTCGGGATTCCGTTCCCTACTCCAAAACTAGCTCGAGGATAAATGAAATAGAATACTCTAGAGATAAGACACTCGTACGTTTTCACAGTTTTCTTCAACAAAACATGTTACCGCTACGTACAACCAAAGAGAATCCGAACTTATGATTCACATAACAAGCTTATATAATATCCAACAAGGAACTACAAATATAGAAAAACCAATCAGAATGAGAGTTACAAAAAGTTAAACCAATGAAAAATAAGTATACCATTTGCGTAATTTAATCCTAGTACAATAGTTGTTTTTAAAGAAAACTCCTTAGCCCTTACTAATTTCCTTTTCTCGATTCCAATACGAGGCTTTTACGCAAGTATCAACATATTTTAATACATGAATCATGTTGACAACACTCCTATGGATTAACTAGTGTTCTAACTTCCTACGGTAAATATAAATGAATAAGAACAATAAAACAAACGTATGTGCGCGCGATTGGGGATTTCCTACAACGTTAAAAGACAGAATTTTTCTCGGGATTCGCGATTGCACCCCAGGGGCATTTCATTCTTCAAGAGGGGGCTGGATTCTTACTGAGACAACGAATTTCCAAGGGATATTTCTTGAAAGCAATAGAATTTACGGCAAGGGTGTACGATATTCCAAAGGAGGAGGCCCCCCAAGTGGTATTGCGTGATGCGTTATTGAAGCATTTTTCATGCGTGATATTGTGAAACGATAAACTTTTGCGCGTGAATCTAAACTCCTGCATTGGTACGGCTCGTGATTTCGTGATTTACAGTATTGGGGACATAATTGAGAGGTTGCTGGAATGCAGGAATGCCCTTTTATCCATCGAGCATTGTCAGTTAACTATATTTTTGTCATTCTCTCATTTGATGAATTAATTAAGTCCCCTAAAATCTTAATTTTGTGTGTTCCCTCTTACAAACTCGTCGTGGAAAAATTTTTCAAAGCAAATCCTTTAGATATATGAAATTAAACATCCTGAATATTGATCCTGCTCAAAATTTCGGGGAGCAACGCCTGAAGTTGTTTGCACGTGAAAATGAAGTTTATCGTGCGTGATTGCGTGAATCGTCGAAAAATTGCGAGTGATCGCGTGATTTGGCACCCCCTTGTGGGTCCTCAAGGAGTGCATTTCTATCTTTGTGGGCTTCTTCGGTACTGTCCTAAGTTATATCATCAGTAAAATCTCAAGTTTTATTTTGAAATTTGTTAAAGTAGTTTCAGATAAATTGATTTTATTTTACTAAGATTAGCAAACCTTCAGATCTAATCATCGGTTTGATAATAAGGGCATTGGTCAGACGCAGGCGCAGAAGAACCTAGAGGAGGCGACGTCGCGAACCTAGAGAAGGCGACGCCTTTGTAACGAGAAGAAGGCGAACAATTTTCTGGAGACGAAGATGGAGCCGAAGACGATGGAGCCGAAGACGATGGGGCCGAAGACGCCGCAAGATCAACTAATCAACGAATTTCGATTAACTAACTTGTAACAACGATTTGCTTGCTCAAATTAATATTTATCGCTGGTCTTTAAAAATAATGAAAATAATCATCTAAAAGCGAAAAATGGTAGTTCTTTATGCTTGATGCCCAGTAGACTTTTCCCGAATTTCGCTTTGGTTGCGAGGCCAAACATGAATTCGTGCATTAGGAGGTCGTTTCAGCATGAAAGAATTGCGAGGTGGACACCCTTGGACAAGCATGAGGTTATTATAGGTACCAAGTGCACCCGCCGGGATACAATGATATAGCGACGAATTCGACTAAATAAAAAATTACTGCAACGATATCGAAGAGGAACCCAGGGAGTCACGCGAACCCCGCAACCAACTGGGAATTTTCTTTTTAATCAACAAGGATCGAGAGAGAAGAGGGGGCGAACACACACAATAGTTAAATTAGTTTTTGATAATTGAATCGGTGCGCAATTAATTACCCCTCCCTACACGTTAGAAAACTACTTAGATAATACTAATGGCTCATTCCTTTACATATATAGAAATACAGTTCCTTGTTGTTAATGGGGGCGAACTCGTCAACATAACTATTGGTTTTACACCACAACAATATTGTTGAAGTAGAATAGAAACTAAACTATCATTAATAAATAAACGTAAGAGTATTGGAATGTAACAGAAAGCAAGTGTTATAAACGCAGGCGAGTGGGAAGAATGGAAACCCTAACAGAGTATAAATAAGAGCGTCTTTATTTTAGATCGACCAAAGTGCAGTCTGGTTCATCTTCAAGAGACACCAAGATGCTGCTGAAATCTTTCGGCCTTCTTCTGCTGGTAATTGGAGTAGCATATTCTGGTAAGAACACGATGACTTATACATTTGTCCTCTGTTCCGTTAGAAAGTACTTTTTCGTAGCCTTTAGATTTTCCCCTTCGCTAAATTAATACTTACATTCTTATTTTAATAAGGTTGACTCAGTGCCCGCCCTAAATGTTTATTTTAAATTAATAGTATTCTTTTAAATTATCTTAGATTTTAAACTCTAAGAATTGCTTGCGGATTGCTGCAGTCTTAGAATTTTCTCTTAGCATTAACATTGCAAGAAACAGTGGGAACATATTTGGACATACATTTTTACCACTTAGCCTCTTAGCATTTAGTATCTAAATTTTAGCGCTCTTCCCGTTAAAATAGTACTTCATGGCGAGTTCGCAAGATTTAAATTTTGAGGTATAAACAAAATAAAACGATTTGAACCAAAAAAGGTTGACAAATTCAAAATTTCCCTTGTATGTTGGATAGCTTCTTAAAGCTTCTTCTCTGAGCCTACAAGTTACTTAGAATTAATGTAATCCTAGCCCTATAGCTTTCAACTATTTGCTTGTATTAAATTAAAAGAGTGCACACTTTTAAGGTTTCCATGCATTATTAAGGACATTAAGGAAACGAAAAACTCAGTGCAGAATTTCATAATGGCCGATGGCGCTAGCCTGTCAGATGGCGCCCGATTCTTTCCATTGCTCTAAATCCTTCTATTGATCTATTTCTTACCCCTGAATTTCCCAATTTTTTAAAAATAATTTTTTGTCGTTTCAGAAAATGCTGAAGTTGGAAAGGACGAGATTCAGTCTTTCGCTGAACCAAACATGGCTGACAATGACGATGTCTTAGAGTCAGATGCCTTAGATGATCCCTCGGCAAAATCTTTACAGAAAACTGATGATATCACAGCCGAAGATCTTGAAGGTAAATTCTTCTTTTAAAGGTTGATTTAAAATATAATGCCTGCCTAATTGACTGGTGAACGCCTCATGGACTCACTACACGAGCCTCTGGTTTATGCTCCCCTACCTTTCAATCGTCACACTGAGCGGTTGTAAAAACAACGACAACAACACCGAGCGAGGTAGTGGGGTTTAAGTTGTGAGTCTAAACGCCCCACAGAAGTTTTCAGTATTCTTAAAGAGAAGAGAATAGTATCAATTCTTAGCAATTCCATCTCCCGGGAGAACAATGCTATTTGCGATTCCTGTGTTTCTTGTACCCAAACGTTGCCTACAGTACATCCGATCATAACCAACATTGTTGACAGAAGAAGGGGAAGATATTGCGCTCCCTTTTTTGCAGACATGGTAGCTAGTTTTATTCCAACATTAAGCCCCTTTGTATCCAATCTCGAAGGCCTGAACGTGCTTTTAGCTACGTTGCTATGTCGAGTTGTCGAGTTGGAATTACTTGTATTTTCTTTTTCAGATGGTAACCAGAAGGTTTCAGATCCCAAACCTTTTGTTAGAGCCCTAGGGAGAATAACCAGGGCCATCGTGAGGGCAGCTGCAAGAGGAAGACGAAGACGAAGCTGGTTCAGACGGCGAAGAAGATCAAGCAGAAGACGTCGAAGATCGAGCAGAAGACGTCGAAGATCGAGAAGACGACGACGAAGATCGAGCAGAAGACGTCGAAGATCGAGCAGAAGACGTCGTAGATCGAGTAGACGACGACGAAGATCGAGCAGAAGACGTCGAAGATCTAGCAGAAGACGTCGTAGATCGAGTAGACGACGACGAAAATCGAGCAGAAGACGTCGAAGATCGATCAGAAGACGTCGAAGATTGAGCCGCAGACGCTGCAGCCGCCGAAGAAGACGTGGCTAGAACAGGCGATGCTATAAATGAATCAGACTGCAAATTTATGCATTTCTTTCACCTAAGAACAACATAACCACTATAAGCAAAAAATTTCAAAAACTAACTAACTTATTATTTTACTCTTTTGATTCGCTTGCTTGAAAATACATTTTTCTAACTTAAGAAATTGAGCATTACTCAGTGCGAAAATAGACTTATTACATGAGTCCAATTCTTCCCAAACAGCAACAGCCACAACAACAGCAATTCAGCTTAATAAAGTGAATTCATGTCTTGAAACAATATTGTTATTACGCTAAAGATGTGCGTCGTGCGGGTTTCTGAGACCTATACTCGGTGGTTTCTTGCAAAGCAAAGGATTGGAGCAATCTTTCAAAAGACCTTTACAAAGCTTTGAGGTTTCGGATCGTCAAAACGAGCCCTGTTTAATTACTAAAATATAATCTTCATACCCTGTAATGGCTGCAAAATGTATGAATCGCTGACATTGTCGTTAAATCTTGCATACACGTTTTTTTATTAAGAACACTGAAATTGAAGAAAGCCATGCAATGTTCTTAATTTTTCCGATTTGAAGGCTCAAAATGTTCTTAACATGTTCTTAATTTTCTTGCTTTTTAAAAAGCTGTTGTTTTTCAAATTAGATGATAATTGCTGCAAAAATTGACGCACAAGTAAAAATGTCACATATAGTCACAATGATTGATAGTTCACCTGTTTTCTAGAGGGGACAACAGGACAGCGCCAATTAAGAAAGTAAACTCTAATTTGTTTCTAGCTTCACAAAGCCGTGTAATGTTCTTAGCATGTTCTTAACTTTTCAGCCTCTGAATCCTTATATTCTTATATACTTTGTTCTTATAAAAAAGTGTATTCAAGAGAAAAATCCCCCCTCAGGAAATGTTGAGCCTGTTGACGATTCTCTAAGCAATTGTGCGCAGCCAGAATTAGCTGGAAATTTTAGTGCATAACAACATTATTCAAGGGGGGAGGACGTAAACGTAAAAATGGTCGCGCCTGAGCCAGGCCTCTTTGAAAGGTCCATTAGTTAATTTAAAAAAAATAATAATAAATAATATGTAATGTACTATCCAAAATATCAATTGTATCCAAATGAATCAGCTGAGAGTAAACAATGACACTCGAAACTTGTTCAAAAGTAGCGACTGTTTCAGTAACTCGGCGGGAAACAACACAACAACTGAACAACAACAACCAGAAACCGAGAAAAAACACGGCCTAAATTTCTGATCTCTCTATGTTCTTCTGGTCTAGCTTCTAAAGATTGCAATGGATGAAAAAGTATGGTGCCGTATCCCGCCGAGAGCACCGCAGCTATCGTGGTTCGAGTTTCTGCTTGATAAATCTGGAAAATTACTAAAAGATCATATAAGGAATAAGAATGCAGGTAAAAAAGCTAGCTAGGTAGGCCTTATTTTATAGAATGTAGACTAGACAATCTATAAAATAGGGATCATTTTGGTAGAAAAAATTTTTTCGAAATTGCAAGATATCAATTTTTCGATGCAAAAATCGTATAAAGCACCCAAAAATTGGTCTGGGTGCAAAGTTTTACTATCTCAGCGCTTGTATAATCGATTTTACGAGCGTTCAAAGTTCAAGATTTTATAAGTTTCACTAAGTTCATTTTTGCGGTCAACAGGTCAAAGCCTTTATGAAATCGGGAACTTTGAATTCTCTTAAAATTAAGAACACAAGCACTAGGACAGTAAAACTTTGTACCTAGACTAAGTTTTGGCTGCTTTATAAGATTTTCGTATCAGAAACTCGATATCATGTGATTTTGAAAAATTTTTATGCTGTCTGATGTCACACCGAAATGATCTATTGAAAATGAAGAGACTCTCTGTCTCCTACATAGTTACAGTTAGGGACTGGACTGTGGGATGTATGGATATATAAATATAGATCATTTACTGTGGTAAACGGACGACAGCATTAAAATTTTTCTAAATCACACAAGATACAGACTTTGAACACTCATAAAATCAATAATGCAAGGGCTGAAATCGCACCAAAAACTTGATATCTTGTGATTTCAAAAAATTTCTATGTAAGACACAAAGGGGCTCTAGCAGGCATTAGTACATTTGAAATAAGATTTTTAAAATCTATGTGTCAAAAAAGGGGGGTGTACATGAAAAAAAGTTCCCCAAGGGTGCCGTTAGAAATCAAAAGTTGTTCACACCAAGAACCCCAACTTACTAAATTTCTAAAGGCCTTGAGTGTCTCTGTTTTGCTACTGGATGTAGTGGGGTGTGTTGAAGTGAGGTGTAGTTTTGGGTAGAGTAGTCTAGGTGCTGTGGCGTCATGGTGTAATCCAGCTGACTTGTGGTGTCAGAAGCTCAGTGTGGTCAGGGTTCGAGCCCAGTCACGGTAGCGTCACAGCCAGGGTCGAGTTCTGGATTAGTTAACCTACTACTGAGATCCTAGCGACTGGTACTAAAACACCATATCACCTTCACCTTCAATTGTATTTGTTGCAGTATAATGAAGTGTTTTGTAGTGCTTTATCTGGCTTAGTTTAGAGTAGTGTAGAGTAATAGAGTAGTATCCTTTTATTGAATTGTGGTTTAGTTTAGAGTAGTGCAGAGCATTGCAGTTCATATAAGTTTGCAGTTAATGTAATGTAAGTGTGGTGAAGAAGGTGGTGTGGCATCATGGTGTAATCCAGCTGACTTGTGGTGTCAGGAGCTCAGTGTGGTCAGGGTTCAAGCCAAGCCACTGTTGTGTCACAGCCAGGAGTCGAGGTCTCGATTAGTTAGCCTACTACTGAGATCCTAGTGACTGACGCTAAAACACCATTTCATCTTCACTTGGAGTAGTGTAGTGTATTTAGTGGGACTTGTTGAAGTTCAATATAGTGCAGCTTAGTGTGGTGTAATGGAGTGAGTTGCAATAAAGTATTGTTCCCTCAGGAAAAATTTATAATCATCGAAATCAAATCCTCAAATTTCAAGCAGCAGAAAAAAAGACAAAGAAAGTATCACAAGGCAGATCTAAACTAAAAATTTGACAAATTATTTCTCACAGGTGTAGGTAAGGCTACTGAATACAACAGGCTCTTTTTGAATCCTTTTGTTGGTGTCCTCTTCTACAAATATCCACCAAACCAGTACTCTGTGGTCGCAGAGGGACCAGATGTGCATCTAAACTTCGGATTTATGAAAACATAGTAGCCAAAATTGTCCTCTTCGCGTACTGCACCAACACCACCACCAATTTGGCATTTTCCATAAGAGCTGTCAGTATGGAGCATAAAAGTACCTTTCAATTGCCAAAAGGGAATTGTCCTTTGGTAGCCAACATGTCCACGTATATTGATAAACTCAATCTTTTTGCACTGATATGATCCTAGATAGGTGGTGATATCAAAGTCCTTAAAATTGCCACGAACGTAATCCCTGTAGTCGAACTTGAACTGACTGAAACTGCAAGTTGCTCTCCAATGAGAAGTTTGAGACTTTGCAAAAGCCATTTGCTGTTTCGACATCCTGTAGGCAACCCAGTTTGGCGTCTTCTCGTTAACTGGGACATTTTCAGTTAACGGGTCACTCTTGAAAGCAGGCAAGTTCTTGTTTGCAAGAGACCAAGACATAACGAGAGTCCAAGCTGAACCAGGTTCGGACGTGAAATCGCAAAAGACTGTCATCATTTCTCCATTTTGACCGGCAATTGGATAATGTCCATTCGCTTCGATGCCGTCCTTCAAGTAGTCCAAACAACTCGTCTTTGGAAGTGACTTGATTACAGCGCAATTAGCAAATTGCAGAACGGAGATTTGGAGAATGAAAGAAAAAATTGCTAGCTGCCACATCTTGGTTTACACACACACACTTTACACGGAAAGAGACACAACTACAGCAAAATTATTGGTGACGACTAGTTTTTTCAATGTGTTTAATCATGCACAGATAAACATGTTTTGATATTTTTTGTGTGTGAGTGGATTTCTAAGTCCCCGTTAAATTCACAGAACAGGGATAGTCATAGAGATTATTCCTATTATCTCTACTTTGTGGTCGAGCAACAAAAGTTATGAAACAAGGAAGCGGTTAAGAGTAAACAGACTGGAGCTCTATAACAGAAAAATTGCTTGAATGCATTTATGCACTGTTTGAATTGTCTTTTACCAACCAATTGGCTCACCAATGTTTCCATCTTGGACAAAACATATTGGAGCTGCCAGTTTTGATTTTTTATGGATCCCCCTCTCCCTGTCCCTATAGAATTGTTGTGTGAAACAAACTTTGTCTTACTTGCAGGTACATTACACTACACTACACTACACTACACTACACTACACTGCACTACACTATACTACACTATACTACACTACACTACAATATACTACACTACACTACTCTACACTGCACTATACACTACTACACTATACTACACAACCCTTCGCTAGTCTCCACTATGCAACAGTAGTTTACGCTAAATTACACTACACTACACTAGTCTGTACTACACTACACTGCACTTCCCTACACTGCACTACACTACACTACACCACACTACACTTCACTACACTACACTACACTACACTACACTACACTACACTACACAAAACTACACTGGACTTCACTACACCAGGCTTCAAAAAGCCACACTACACTACGCTACGCTACACTACACTATTATAAACAACAATAGTCCTCACTAAACAACAGTACACTACACTGGAGTACACTGCAGTACACCACAGTGCACTGGAATACACTACAAAACACTACATCGCGCTATACTACATTACGCTACACTACACTACGCTAAATAAAACCTACTAGGGATCAGACGAGGGGATTGCTGCTGACATTGATATTTAGTCCCACCGCAGGCATAGACCGGACCTATACTTATCACTCTAAACGATATGATTGTAACGTTTCTCGATATGGTTGTAACGCTTTAATGTGGTAGACCAAGTATTATTATGTTGTTAGTAATGGAGAGTCATCAAGGGCTACAATAGAGAAGCAACTCGCACTATGACTTTGAGTCAATTTTTAAAGATAAAGGAATTCAGAGAGCTGACCAAAGAGACAATGAAACCTCACATCAATCCGATAACAGTGCAGGATAAAATGTGCAGTATTTTATTGTGTACAGTACTGTACATTGACATGCAATACAATTATTGAGGAAAGCTAGAAGTTGCAATCGTTATAGGTCTGTTGAAATTTGACGGAGCAGGGATAAGCGGTAATTAATCGCCTTTGTAGACAAGAAGAGAGGCTAGGTGGCGCAGCATGGCGTTGTATCATGTAGCGAGTTGCACTGTAGTATTTTATCTGTCCAAAAACGTTATATGATCATCGAAACACATATTCTTAAAGTGTTAGCAGCAGAGAAAATAACACAAAGACAGTTTACAATGCAGCTCTAAACTAAAAATTTGGCGAATTATTTCGACAGAGATGTAGGTAAGGCTACTGAATACAACAGGCTCTTTGTGAGTCCTTTTATTGGTGTCCTCTTCTACAGATATCCACCAAACCAGTATTGGGTGGTTGCTGTCGGACCGGATGAGCATCTAAACTTCGGATTTATTGTACCATAATAGCCAAAATTGTCCTCACTGGGTACTGCACCAGTACTACTCCTAAACGGGCATTTCCCAGCTGTGCTGTCAGTAACTAGTATATAAGTACCTTTGACTTGCCAAAAAGGAACTGTCGTTTGGTAGCCAACATTGCCACGTATATTGATAAACTCGACCTTCTTGCACTGAAACGATCCTAGATAGATGGTGATATCAAAGTCCTTGAAATTGCCACGAACATAATCCCTGTAGTCGAACTTGAACTGACTGAAACTGCAAGTAGATCTCCAATGAGAGGATTGAGACTTCAGAAAAGACATTTGCTGTTTCGACATCCTGTAGGCAACCCAATTTGGCGTTTTCTCGTTAACTGGGACATTTTCAGTTAACGGTTCCCTCCTGAATGCTGGTAGATGGGTGTTTGCAAGAGACCAAGACAGAACGAGCGTCCAAGCTGAGCCAGGTTCGGAGGTGAAATCGCAAAAGACTGTCATCGTTTCTCCATTGTCACTGACAACTGGATAATGTCCATTCGCTTCGATGCCGTCCTTCAAGTAGTCCAAACAACTGGTCTTTGGAAGTGACTTGATTACAGCGCAATTTGCGTTAGGTACAACGAGAAGGAATATTTGGAGAGTGAAACAAAACATTGCCAGCGGCCACATCTCGAGAGTACTTTGACATCCAAAAGAAGACACAAAACTTATGACAGAATTTTCTGGGAGATTTTATTGCCTGCCTATATATGTATCATGCTTGGTCATTCCTTCCCATAATTTTGCTTTTCCTATTTCCTATTTCCTATTCTGGATAATCCTAGCAGTTGCTATTTAAAGCTTATTTTCTTCCGATGTCTTGACCTTTGTCATTTAGCGACATAAAAAAATTATATTCCGTTTCCTTATAGATTCATTTAACGCCGTTGCTGGTGTATTAAGCCGCGCCTACGCGTGCGATTTTTTACCCGTTCTGGTCACGCGACACTCGTGAAAATGTTCTGTTATGAAAAATCCTGAGGTAGCTACACGCTGCGACAAAATTGCTGTGGCAAAGTGCTGCAGCAATCAACTTGCGAAAAAAGAACAATGGATCCTAGAAAGTTTTCAGAAAAACGCTTGAAAACAATGCAATGTGTTGCGTTGCCAGTTTGAAAAAACCGGCTACAAGCTGCAACATTATCTGCAACAACCCGTCGGCGTTACATGTCGCGAAAAGTTTAACCAAATCAAACTTTTGCAACCCTGTTTCCTCAGATCGCAGAATATTTTGTTCGATAAATCAATCTCTGACTGCACATGCGACTTTTTGTTTGTCCGGTCGCGGCGACAATTTAATCATATGTTCCATCTAATTTGTTCCAATAATTTTTGTGACAAGACGATATTGAAACAAATTGCCTGTATTCATGAAGTAGTTCGTTCCCATTAAACTACACGTTTTTTATTTTATAAGAAAGTTTTTTTTGGGCCAGTATTGAAACTTTCTTAGATATTTCGTATTCCCAGTACCAAACCTTTCTTGTGACTTTCTGAGGAAAAGTTTTTGGAATGTAGTATTTCTGCAAACGCACAGTTTAAGGCACTGTATACTTTGCACAAATAATACGTTTTCCATAGAAAATAGTCATAAGACTCGTATGATAGCAGGATTAACGACTGAACAGAAGAGCGAAAACAAATACAGAGCATTAATAATAGTGAAAATATTAAACAGAACTTTCTTAAGTTTCAAGAATCCAGTATTGAACTTTCTTAAGTTTTTAAGATGTTGAGCACCACTTTTTTATAAACCACTTTCTTATAAAAAAAAACGTGTAAATAAAACAAAAGAAAATCTGATGAATAAAAATGTTCAAAAAATTGTGTCGAGTTGGATATTATAGGCCTAACTATTAGACATTAATAAACTGTGCTTATGTCAAAGTTATGAAATTTCCTCATGCCATATTTTGCCTTTAAACAAGTTATTATTAGTTATGAACGGCCTCAACAGCATTTATTAGTGTATTTATTAATTCATTCTCCTAGATCCATCTGCTTTGGATTTATGCAAGCAATTTCTTCATAAAAGTGTCACACAATCTCAGCCTTTGGCGCATCTGGTAAGATGGAATGTTGCATTAGCTTACCACAATAGATGGGAATCGAACCTGGACTGCATGATCAGAGAGCCAACGCCGTTTCCACTGAGCTATAGAGCTCAATTAATTCGCCGAGTAACTCTCTGAGTTATGCAGCCCAAGGCTCTCCTCCGTTTGACCAGTGGAAACGTCGTTTGCTCTCTGATCATGCAGTCCAGGTTCGATTCCCATCTATTGTGGTATGCCACTTGTGGAAAAATCTATCCTAGTGTTCGTCATTCATGACAAATATGTTGCATTAGCTTTATACTCCTGGACGACTAGCATTGTAATCTCGATCCCCCGGGCCCGGGGGGTGAATGAGCCATAGAAAAAAGACGTATAGAAGAAAGTTTATTTTAAGCAGTTCTGAACCCCAAGGAGTGTACTTGACCAAATTTGTAAGGGGCGTGCCGCCCAAGCATCAAATACAAACAAACGCGACCTTATACCAATTTTTCGAAAATGTATACCCAACCTTATGCCAATTTTCCATTCTTCAAACATAAATGTCGTAAAAATGGAGGCCGTTCCTTTACCAAAGTCGTGAAAATCTACATTGTTCCTCACACCAAAAAACTAAAATCGTGAAAATGGAGACCGTCCTTATACCAAAATCACGAAAATTGATACCGTTCCGGGTGGCACGTCCCCAGTACCCAAATTATAAACAGTTCCCCCGGATTTTGAACCTGTACAAGGTGCAGGAAAAAAGAGTACATGCTGCTAATGGATAAAACGAGTACAGCGTCATTCCTCGGGAAAATTCACGCGCTTGCGGGCTAAAACGAGCAAGCTTCCGAAATAATAAGCAGCAGAAAATGAAATCAAAGTGAATGTCGATTTTGACCCTGGCCAAAGAATCAAGCATTGCTTGTCAAACGTTTGAAATTTCCTTACGAAACAAAATGTTCGACCGTTCTGCCACGTCGAATAACAATACTCGTCCAACATTCTATGCTGGCTTCCAGCAAAAGATGTTTATCACGCCACAGATTTTGTTTATTGTTGCCTATCAAGCGATATTTGATCGTTTGGCTGCCTTCTGAACGTTGCCTGTCAAACAATTCTTTTGTTATTGTCAAACTTCCACAACTTGCAAGATGCCAGGACCTTGCAACATTTGTTAGCAGCAAGGCGTTGGGGCTTGTGTATTAGCAGTAACTTTGTCGTTCCAAAATGTTTGACGAGCAATGTTTTTGGACATGGCCAAAGGTCTAACATTGCTCGTCAAGCAAATTGAAGAAGTTTGACCAAAATTGATTGATGGTTTGGCCAGGGCCTTAAGCCAATTATTATTTCTTATGTTGAAATGCAAGAGTTACCATTGCCAGGATACACGGATTTTGGCGATTTTAGGTTGGTGTATAAAACAAAGGGCCTTGGGTCTCTGAGGAGCTCGTTTTTTGAGCAGCACCATTATTAATGTCTGTGTAATAGAGTATATATTTTGATTATTTCAGCCTGGAAAAGAAAACTCATCTGGCAATGGAAGAACAAAACAATTGAGGTACCTTGCCTTAGTGGTTGCATCATATAGCCAATGGAATTTGGATGAAATACAGGAATGGTAAGGCATTTTGTTTTATTTAATTTCCAATGATGCAGAAATTATTGGCAATTTCTACCATATGTTCTTATCAGAACTGCCTAATTCTTTGCAATGTAATGGAAAATGGTTACTTTTAACGAAATGTACAGATATTTCCAGATTTTTAGTAACATCAAGGAATGTCGAGTTTGGACAAACACCAATAGCATATTTTCATTATTATTTCATTATGATGTCACAATAGTAGTGGGAGAGGCCCAGTTCACCCACACTTTTTGCAATGTACTGATATTGCTCATCCCCAGCTTGCATATTTGTGTGTCATTTTTCAGCAGTTGCCTGTTTTGCGAGGCTAAACGGAGAATATTATTCTTATTGTTATAATAGCCTAAAAATGACATGAAATGTTGCCCTGATACAAAATCAGGCTTGAAAAAGAATACTTTCAGAATGTATTCAGGATTAAACGAAAATTTCTTAAGAATATTGACCCTGGAAAAAATTTATGGTATTCTTTAGTATTCTTGTAAAAAATAGAGCATATAAAAATTGTCACATTTCCTCGCTTTTCCTTATTTTGCACGAGCAAAGAAAACGTACCAATGAAAAGTTGTAATAAAATCTTGCTTATGTGGATTGATATGTAGTCTTCTTATAATTTTTTGAAATCGAGCCATGTTTTCTTTGTAATTTCTTATCTTTCCAGCATCCCATTGTATCTGCAGCATATGCTAATGACAGAACTTTTAAAAAATTATGGCATCAGTGAGGTAAGTTGCTCATTCCATCGCATCTCTCATAAACTTCATTTAGTCTCATTTCTTTTAAGTTGGTGACAAAATAGCTAAAGTTTTAAGTTGCTAATACAAACCAATTGTTAAAACAACAAGAAGAAATTAAGAATAAATATATTCGAACTTATCAAGGCTGTTCTGACAACGTATTAGACATGATAGTCACAACTTATCATGACAAGCCTTTGGTATTTAGTAGGGCAACGTTTCGGGAGAGATCCGTCTCCTATCATCGGGCAATGAGAAATCAAGAAGTCTACTTCTAAACAGAAGTTTCGAAGAAATTGAGAAGTCTACTTTTAAACGGAAGTTCTTATTAACATTGTAAAATATAGTAATACAGTTATAGTTATGATATACAGACCGCCAAGATAATTATTAGATGTATAACTAATATTTGGCAGAAATGGTGTGCACGACTTGCAGCTGCATAGCTTTGCCTCTTGATAGTTTTTTTATAGTTTTTTTTGGCTAAAAGCCCTGCACAGAATTAAATTTCTTAGTTTCAGCAGAAGTATTCCCCCTTTTTGAGTCTGCCCACTTTCATTACCTAACGCATTGTAAATTTTCTCTCTTCTATTGAACTACTTAACCCTATCGGGTCCGGGGCTAAAATAGCCCCCCCCCCTCCTACATTTCTTTACAAAACCCAAAATACACGAAACAAAGTTGGGTGAATGTTCTTGACTTTTCCTAAAAATTATCTTCGGACCTTGTGATGTGGTAGTTTCCATGGTTACTAATGAACCGTTACCATAGCAACCATGTTGAAAATTGTCACTTTAGGACCAACGAAATTCGGTCTAATTTCTTTGATGAAATTGATATCTTCATGAAACTTGGGCAATGGCAATCCAATATCAGATGACACCAGATAATAAACCCTGTTTTTGTGAAATGCATTTGGATTCTATTTTTAGAATATTGCTGACATCAGCATTATTTATCATTTCTGACGCTCTAACGATGCTAATTAAATTTCTCCTCGCAAATATCAGTGTATTGGTGACTCAGTTCTACTTTTCCATCAGAAGCTACTTCAAGAAACCCATATGAACAAAAATAATGACAGTTTTCTACTGCGCATGCGCAGCATTTCTACAGAAAAGTAAGAAATTTTTCAAAAATGTAGCAAAATGTGTTTAAGTATGATTATAACAGTCAAAATGGGTTTTCCAATAGTTTAGTAGTGATTATCAGTCATATAATTCAAGGTAAAGGTAGAAATGTCAAAAAGTGGAAAAGTGATTATTACGTCATTATGACGTCATAATGCATTGGATATCAACAAAACCTTACAGTTCCAAATAATATGATTACATTGATATTTTGGCCAAATTTCATCTTTCTCGCTCTTCCCAGATGCGAGCTATAAGGAGGGCTAATTTAGAATTCCCCCCCCTCGGTCTGAGGATGCTCAAAAAAGCCCGGTCCAGATAGGGTTAAGATAAATTCGACAATATTATCGTTTGGCTTTTTTTTGCAAAAAAGAAAACTTTGTGGTACCATGACATAAGACTCTGCAAAATGCTAGCACGCACTAAAAACATTAACAAGTCCCATTCTTCAGTATCTATGTGCCTTTCGTATCTAATTTATATAGGCTACCCTGTTCTTAAGATAGCATTTTCTTATATTACTTCAGGATTGTACGTTCAATCGTCAAAACATCTATAAGCAAAGAAGCAGAGAGACCCAAATCAAGGTTATCTATGATTTATAACTAACACTACTACCTCTCAAAAGTATTGCAACGTTTGGCGATTATTGCAAAATTTGGAAGGCACTGCTTGTTAATTTTCTGCTATTTTCCACCACAAGCAACAAATAAAGCATTTACTTTTTGTTTTAATTGAAAGTCAATGCAATTGTGAACATTTTCCCGCCTAAATCAAGTTCGCTGAAGCCCCTGAGCCGTCATGGCTTTGTTATGTAAATTATGTTATTTTGTCCTACGGCTACTGTTGGCCGCCATCTTAGGTCAAGCGTTTCAATACTTTTGTGAGGTAAGTGTACTTTATGTCTTAATCATGCGAAAGAATTTGGAAAGAGAAGACGGAAGTGTATTGTCTCGAAAACTTCTTCTTATTAAAAGTTTGCTAAAAATCAGAGTATTCTTCTGAAGAATTTGACTTTCACGGTATTGATAGTCAACGTTTCGAACCTGTCACAGGTTTATCATCAGCAAAAGTATAATAAAAATTTACAAAATTTATACTAATTTTCGTCAAAAGCGGTGGACAAAATGATGTGGGAAAGCAAGCGGAAAAAGAGAGAAAAAGTATTGACATTCACTATTAATTTTTCTTTAGTCAAGTCATGCTGATGTGGCTTCAAATTGTAATTTTGCGTCAATTCAGATATATTATGGATAACATCAACTCGAAATGTTTTATCCTCTGTCTCTTCATCGTTATATTACACGTCTGTTTTCTTTAAAAATAACATTAAATGCTTATTCGTATTTAGAGGCATTGTTGTATTTTTATAGAAATGGATCAGTCGATACCAGTCAAGATGAGCAAATAATTGGAATGGTATGTATGTACTTACTTTGTAAAACAACCTTTGCTGTAATTTTAGGATTCATCAAATTATCTTAACATCAAGCTTGTTTTTTATTCTAAGGGTCATTTTATAAAGCCGCCTTGAAGTCTTGTCGAATTTAATTCAAACAAGATTTAAATTAAGTTCGACCTAAATTCACCCATATAAAGTGGCAATTTTATTAAGTGTTGCATTTTAAATTAAGTGCGTAAGAATTTGCCGAACTTAATTCACTAATCGACTTAAATGCAGCGTTGCTTTATATGGTCGCATTCTGGTAGAATTTAATCCAAATCGATTTACTGCACATATTTTGAATTTAAATTTCGGGCCTTTTGGACCTCTTCTTCAGTAAAAATAACTACATTAAATACAGCTCGGTACAACACTAACTACATATATAATCAACGTCACTCTTTTGTCGCTTTTATGCTGGATCAAATCAATTAAATTCGACATGACCTAAATGCAGCCTTATAAAGCCGACCCAAGCGCCATGTTATATGAGACGAGCTGAGCTTGACTGGACCAATATGTCGAGTTATTTCCCATTGACCCAGCATTCAGTAGGAAAGACTAAAATTAGTTTGGGATTACATGAGTTGGGGTTGGCTCTTCAAATCAAGTCGACCCTGGCTAGCAAAGTTGGTCGGCACGTCTAGCCCAGTTGATCCCATGTAGCAGACGATTCCGCAAGAATGGCCGCGGCGGGGGGGGGGGCGGTTCAGTTGACCTTATGCATTGCTTTTGAATATCGAATTCCAATGAAATTTCTGTAAATTCCATGGTAAATTCTGTTATACAACGCAATCATTATGGCAAATAACCCCCGATGCGATCTTTTGCGGAATCGTCTTTTGCAAACGAGATGGGTTGACAACGGGCTGTGGCGTCGAAATGTGTTGTTTGCGCCAACCCAACCCGGGTTATAGTGAGGCTGGCCCGCTTTTTTTTATGTAAGCACGGGTCTAATGAAACGAAACAACCCGGCATATTTGCCCACTCGGGTCAGCTTCCCTCATATTATCAGGCCCTCAAAGCTTAATTCCTTACTGTTTTGTTATCGGTTTATTGTGGTTTCTTTCATTATACTATAAAGCGTTTTTTTTGTGAAGCCGGGTGCAAACCGTGCCAACATGTTAGCCAACATCGCCGTGGCCAACATGTTGGCACAGTTTGCTATAAATGTTGGACTAATAAACAACATGTTGTTGAGGAAAAATTTTGGCAAAAATGTTGAAAAATATTTAAAAATGTTGGCCCGCATTTTCGTCGATTTGAACAAAACTGATGTGCTGGTAAGATTTGCTATGTATTGCTACCATGTTGTGATTGTGTGGCAAACCGTGGCAACATTTTGGCCTATTTTTAGCCAGCATGTTTGCCAACAATGTTGGTACGGTTTGCGCCTGTCTTAAGACTAACGTTTTAACTCTAATTGTGGATTTTTTCATTTTTACCAGCACGATCAAAATGTTATATTTGTAGCTGCATATGTTTTGCAAAATCTTCGAGAGAACAATCGTGACTTTTTAAAAATGGGTATTTTTCTTTTTCTTTTCCCAGCTGCATGACTATTTACCACATTCTGTGAGAATCTTAAACCAATGTCTTTCCATGAAGAATGATTTAGAAGTTCCTTTCCCAAAGCCAAGCTGTAATGGCGTACAAGAGAATGGTGAGATGGCTTTGAAAAATTCCTTAGAAGCAGAAACCGTTGAAACAAATGTTGCCTCAACAGACAAATTACCAGTAGCTGCTAACGACAAAGCTACGGCTACTTTCGATGAATGTATTCCTGTAAAAGCAGAGCAAGTGATTTCTCAAGTAAGTTGGCCTTGTTTCATATCTTTTTGTTGAAATTCGCATAAAGGTGATCTCCAATAGGCAGATTCCTTTATAACCTCATAATAGACGTTTTCAAAGAAGTCTGGTACGGCGTGATATTATTCTGGAAGATGACGGACTTCTTGAGTAGAAGTATACTCTCCACGTGCAAGAACCTGTTTTGCAGTCGCTCCGGGAGTCGTAGTAGAGCAAATTTTGCTTCAAATTCAAGTATAATTGGAGTAAAAGTGAAGGAAATGACTTAAGTGCAAGCGTTACATGAAGTATTTTTCCCTGCTGATTACTTCCGTCTTGTTTCCTGCAAATGCTGCAAAAGTCTTCCATTATTCATTAATTTGAGGAAACATTTGCTGCACTACCTCTCATTAAGCGACTGCAATCTAGGTCAATTCTAGGCGAGGATTCCCTTACTCAAGATGTCTGCCATCTTCCAGAAAAATATCGCATCGACCCAGACTTTTTTGGTCTATTCATCTTCTTCATAATCTTCATAACTTTGTCAAAGACGATAGTCATGAAAAGTAGAACTAATTTCATTGCTTTTCATCATTCTCTGTGACAAACTCTAGTTTCTTTTCATTTTAATAAACATAAGAATGACAAACATTCAGTTTCTTCTTATTTGATATTAGAATTTCTGCATACACGTATTTTTTATAAGAAAGTTTTCAGTATTACAATTTTTTTTGATATTTCATCACTTCTGTACCAAAACTTTCGTTGTAACTTTCTGAGGACAAATTTTCGAATGCAGCATATCTGCGCATACACAGTAAAATGAAAAGCAACTATCGTACCGGAAAATGACATGCGCACATATTAACTCATAAAATCAAAGAGACAAATATTCTAATAGGATTTCCTAGAAGTTTCTAATAGGAATTCTGGATCAGAACTTCAACTTTCTTAAGCTTCAAGCATCCAGTACTGAACTGTCCTAAATTTTTGAGAAATTGAGCACTACATTCTCATAAACCGCTTTTCTATAAAAAACGTGTATTATATTTGCTTAATTACTTAAGTCTTACAGGGAATTCATA